>PVKB01004444.1:71575-142156 GCA_004027205.1 Ctenodactylus gundi
AATAGGCTAACAAACTCTCCAGACCCATCACCCCACCTTGGGACTTCCTGACTAGAACAGTCCCGTGGTTCAACACCTGATCCAAATTTCAAGCAGAACAACACCTGACTTAAATTCCAGACAGTAAATGCTTCTTCGTGGAAAGGAACGTGGCCAAGGTCTGCAATGCTGAGGCTCTCGGGCCCTGAGGGCCCCAACATCTCCCCCTTTTTTTTTTAATGTAAAGTTTGGTGCAAGACTGTGCCTGTCTTAGGTTGTTCCCTTACAGTCAGAACTTACCCGTCATTGGACTACATGCAGCATGGCATGCATCCTGTCTTAGGTTGTCTTGAATGCAGAGAAATCTTACCCGTCTTTGGCTACCAGCCCAATTACACACCAAAACTGGGGGGTTTGTCACATAGCTTAAGACCATGAATGTTAGCGGCCAGAGTTTGTAATCATTCCATTCCACTACAAATAATACAAAGGAAAATCAAACATACGGGAAAATTCTGGCCAGGAAGGAAACATACTGAGTAACGACAGCAGTTAGTGCTGCATCAATATGCAACAATTTCAGCAATAATTAGTTCAACTTAGGATGGCTCAATGCCTTTTCAAATTAACAGTAAACAATACGTAATTAGTCAAATTAAATTGTCCATTATCTTGCCATGTAACACAGGGGGTATTGACAGCCACCCCCAATTTCCAAACATACAATTGTCTCTGTCCAAAATCAGACCACCACATTCCCATTGACAATGCACAATGCTAGAGTGGGAAGTGATCGAGGAAAAAGTATAAGAGGAAGAAAATATGTCCACTGGATTTGATCAGTCCAAGATACAGCAAGAAGTCCCAGTCATGCCAGTCCGTTTTGCTCCCATATGGCAGGATGCAACAAAGAAGAGTCTGGAACAAAGGTCCAACGAATTTTTCCTCACTCCTTGATATCAGCATCATCGTCAGGTTCAGCTGCCACAGGAGCCTGTTCAGAACGTCGGGACCAGTTGCTCAGGAAGCCACCATGCACCATCCTCTAAGAAAAAACACAGACATGCCCTCGACCCCATAGAAGTACGGGGTGAGGTCCAGTCCATTTTCTGAAGGACTGTTTGCCATACCCTGAGGTTGTTTGCAATCATCCTTACGTAAGGGAATTGTCTGGGAGAGAAGCTGTATTGCCCCATAACACTGCTGCTTTGGGGCCTGGGGCGAGCCCCTCCTCCCATTTCCTGGAGGGAAAGGATTATCCAAATTGAAAGGATTACCCAAATAGTCCGTCTTGATTTACACACATTAACCCAATGTTTACCTCTATTCCAGTGAGGGCACAGTCCGGGTTGTTTTCGATTTCAGAGGTGCTTTCCCAGCCCTCAAGATATCTTTTAAAGCACCCTCCATGCGGACACGAGACGTCTCCGAGCCCATCTTATAAATAGCAAATACTCCGCTGCTCCACCTGCAGACCTCCCCCCGCTAAGCGGGATGCGTTGCACTACCGCATACTTTATTCTCCGCTGCTCTACCGCAGACCTCCCCCCAGCTAAGCAGGATGCGTTGCACTACCGCAAACTTTACCGAGAATCCCAGGTTTTGGCACCACTTGTGGCGTCTTTGACCGGCAAAGACACCACACGGACTCTCATGATCGTGGAACGTTGACTGACTCGACTTGACTCTCTCACACGACTCTCTTTATTCCGCAAAGCCCAAGCTTAAATACCCTTCCATACCCACATTAACATACAAGCAATCTAATAGGCTACACATTAGCGTACAAGCAATCTAACAGGCTAACATTAGCATACAAGCAATCTAATAGGCTAACAAACTCTCCAGACCCATCACCCCACCTTGGGACTTCCTGACTATAACAGTCCCGTGGTTCAACACCTGATCCAAATTTCAAGCAGAACAACACCTGACTTAAATTCCAGACAGTAAATGCTTCTTTGTGGAAAGGAACCTGGCCAAGGTCTGCAATGCTGAGGCTCTCGGGCCCTGAGGGTCCCAACATTTACCCAAAAGTGAATCACTATACTTCCTTAGTTACTTTTTCATTGCTGTGACTCAACACCCGACAACCACAACTAGGGAGCAAAGATTTATTTTAGCTCACAGCTCAGAATGTCTCTGTCGGTTCACGGGTTAGGCAGCTAGAAAATGGTGGCAGGGCTGGACCCAGGTCAGAGCCAGAGCTCCCGAGGCACAGGCAGAGACCCTCACAAAATAGTGGAACCCAGACCAGTTTCAGAGCAAGGGCAGAACCATCATCACACACCCCTCCAGGTCAAGCTCCAAGCATCCGGCCCGCCCAGCCATGTCCCACCACCCAACAGTACAAAACTGTAATCCCAGCACCCTTCACATTGAGGCTGAGGACCACCTGTGTCCAGGACTCTGAGACAAGCTTAAGCAGCACAGGAAGACTGTTTCAAACAATAAAAGGGAGGGATTAAATGGACAAGAAAAACACTGATTTTTGGAAAAAGAACAATGAAAAAAAAATGACCAGAGTCCAAAATAGGTGATGCTAAGGTCTCAGCTAACTAATATGTCTCAGTCTCAGTGAGACAGTGACAGAGACAAGGTCAACCGTGAAGTGAGGGTGAAGTGAGAACAGAACAGAGAGACAAGGTGGAGTTGAGGGGAGGAGCAGCTCCCGTACTGATAGCTTGCTGTGAGTTCAATCCCCTGGGCCACAAATAAAAATCAAAACCAAAAAAGTGAACATAATATCATATTTCATTTTAATTTTCACTTTTATAGAAACCTGTCCAATAAGCCATTAAATATTTTGCTAAACCACATGACACCTTGTTTTGGGGAAGGAGTTTAGTGTCTCTCTCCAGTCTTTTGACAAGTAAAACTCTACCATTTATCACTAACTGCAGTATTTACTGTACATAGACAAGAGGAGACTAAGTAGAGCTCACGCAGTGCTGTTTTCTCTACCTTATGAACTGTTTCATAGAGTAAGAATGAGTCACAGGCTCATCCAGAACACAAGGTTTTTCTTAAACATACAAGCCAAATGGGCAATTAAATGTCTTCCACTGTACTGTTCAAAAATTACTGCGCCCTTTAATAAGGCTAACTAACCACATATCACTGAAACAATATTTTTCTCCAAGAAATTGTAAAATATACTTCAAAAGAATTGAGTTATACTAACTACATTATATATTACAGCATATATAACTTTAATACAGCATAGCATAGAGTATGATGCATGAACTTACAAATTATAAATTACAAACTGATTTATAAACAATAATTTGTGAATATGGTATAACACTTCTGCAGGCTAAAAACAGGAGAAATTCAAAACTAAATGTTCTTAAGAACACGTTTACCCATTTTCCATCGCTATATGTTTAACCTTTAATTACTTTCGGTTATATATATTTAGAAAATCATTTCCTTGTATGTTCTATTAGACATTTTAGAATGTGGAATTTAAATCTGGGGAACCCTCACTCAAGATACTCTCTTTACTTCTCTTTGAGAGCGAGAGGTTTACTTTCTCAATAAACCTCTTCTTCTTTCAAATCTTCCCTGAACTCTGAGTTCTTAAACCTGGATTCTGGGGGCTCATCAGGGATTTAGAAGATGCAGGTAAGAATTGGGGCCATCCAGCTACAGATGGCACTACACATGGAGCCCCACGTGAACCAACCCCTCTACCGCGGGCCGCTGGATGGAGAGCCTCTGACGGAGACTCCCTAACACCAACGTTGTCCACTCTCGGACAGGAGGCAGTTAGGCAGACGGGTGGACCCTTTTATTGGCAGGTGCACCTTCCAATAAAAATAAGGTGGTCCCCTCTGAGGGCGAAAATGAGAGTTAAGGAGAATAGGTTAGGACAGATAGGCAGGACTAAGACTAGGCATTCCAGTGGCCATGGGAGCAGAGGTGGACTCAAGGTGAAATCGAGATCCCAGTCAAGGCCTGGACGCTTGGGGAACAATAAAGGACAAGTAGCTAACACAGGCAGCTTATCCTCCCCCTCCCAGTTTTTTGTAGACCATAACCCCTAAGGTCTACAATTCCCCACCACAAAAGATGCCTGGAACCCCCTGAGCAAAAGCTTTATAAAGGGCTCTAGTCCTTCATTCCCTGAGGACCCTCACTCCAGACACTCTCTCCCTTCCAACTTTTCCTTGACAGCTTTATTTTCACAATAAATAAAGTTTAAAATTTTTTAAATTAATGTAAACTGGGGCTCGGAATGGTTCAGCAGTTAAAGCACTTGCCTAGCAAATGCTACACGAGTGTCTTAGTTACTTTTTCACTGCTGTGACTCAATACCTGACACCCACAAACTTAGGAAAGGAAAGGTTTATTTTAGCTCACAGTCTCGAAGGTCACAGTCCATTCAGGGGTGGCCGGCAACAATCGAAGTACATGGCAGAGAGAGAGGTGGAGGCAGTTTCCCCGACAAACAGGAAAGCAAGCTGAGGCTAGTTGAGGCTAGCTTCCCGTCCTCCAGGAAGGCAGGTGCAGCTTATGTATCCCTTCAGGTCTCCGCCCAGTAACCAGTCCCTCCTGCATCCAGGTGTGGCCACTATACACCGTTAATCCTAACTTAACTGCAATCCACTCCTCTAGACCAGACCTCAATCCACCAACATCACATGGTTCCATCAAAATACATGAGACTTTTGGGGGACACTCCGGACCCCAACCACAGCAAGTGAGTATGATTCCCCAGCACCACATAAGCTGGGCGTAGTGGTGCCCACCTGTAATACTAGCCCTTAGGAAGCTGAGGCAGGATTGCTCTGAGTTTGAGACCAGTATGGGCTATATAGTGAGCTAAGAACCAGTCTGGACCACAGAGTGAAACCCTGCCTCAAAAAAAAAAAAAAAAGAATGTAATTTGAGTCACCGTGGCATCACCCATCATTTACCATGATTATAAAAATTAAAAACTATAAAATACACTTAATTATTCTCAATTTTACTATTAATATTTTTCTGAGAAAGATAATTTCTACGTTTTTTACTAAATAACGATTTCCTTAGTTTATCTAATTTAGTTATATTTGCAACAATCTGTAACCTACATTTTTCAAATTTATAAAAAGAGTAAAGAATATATCATAAAATATAATAATATAAAATTCTAATAATTTGTAATTCAAGGTACCTGCTCATTTTGCTTTTCTTCATATGCAATGTTCCCCGGACTTGGTGTTATTCTATGAGGGAAATTTTGGTTTGGAATATGTCTATTAGAAGATAGTTCTGCTGAAAAACATGGTGGAGTAGAACTGCAGTTTTCTATCCTGTCAAACTGAGGTTCAACCATACTGTATGATTCCATGGCTTGCGAAGACTATAGAAAAAAACATAAAATATTAAAACACAGACTAGTAAAGTCAAAATAGTAAAATTAAAATAAAATAAAAGGTCCCACGAAAAGGCAAGTCACTGACAGGACTCCTTCAGGTGACAGAGGTTACTGAACAGAAGGTAACTCTGACTTGGGAGCTCCTTTCCCCCTGCCCCTGCCATCCTCTGTGACAGTACATCTGAGTTTCATCCACCCACAATGCAGGGCACAAATTTACTAAGGAATTATTATTAGTATCACTGCCATTATCGTCTGGCAATTCAAAGGAAAGGAAGTGGAGCTAATAACATGGCATTCAAAATTAAACAAAATTTCAGGCTTTAATTACAATCTGTGAATTTCCAAGTTGATTAAATTTATTAAGAAACACATTTAACAAAGATCAACACGAGGACTGAACACCACAATTTGATATAAAAGAATCTTGTCACTTGAAGAGATTTAGTGCTCAATAATTATGCAAAGCTAAACTAAGAATTCCTAAGTGAACTGTCTTTGCAACTCTTCACTAACAAGCAGAATTAACTATTATGCACAGATAGGCCTAGTCACATTACCAGTATCCCAAAAGGATTCTCAAAAGCAATCAATTAAAATATCATTAAGCAGGGTATAGGCCTAGCAAGATCAAGGCCCTAGGTTCAATTCCCCAGCAACACACAATCTGGGTGTGGTGGCACATCCTGTAATCCCAGCACTTATGAGACAGGGTAGGAAGATTACTGTGAATTCAAGGCTACCCTGGGATAAATACTGAGGTCTGGACCAGCTTGGATTACAGAGTAAAATCATGACTCAAAAAAAGGGAAGTGGGGAAAAAATAGCACAGCAATTAAAAGCACTTGCCTAGCAAGCACAAGGCCCTGGGTTCAATTTCGCCAGCACCACATAAGCATGGTGGTGCACAACTGTAATCCCAGCACTCGAGAGGCTGAATCAGGAGGACTGCCATAAATTGAAGGCCAGCCTGGGCTATATACTGAGCTCAGGACCAGCCTGGACTAGAGTGAGACCCCACCTCAAAAAAGAAAAAAAAAAAAAAAAAAAAAAACAGGGGCTGAAGGAATGGCACAGCTTGCAAGCTCAAGGCCCTGAGTTGATCCCCCAGCACCACATAAACTGGGCATGGTGGAGCACACCTGTAATCCCAGCACTCAGGAGGCTGAGGCAGGGGGACTGTCCTGAGTCTAAGGCCAGCCTGGGCTATATCAATGAGTTCAGGACCAGCCTGGGCTACAGAGTAAAACCTGTGGCAAAAAAAAAGAGAAAGACAGAAAGAAAGAAATAAAAAAATACAAACAAAAAGAAATCCTTAAGACATGGATTTTCCAAATTGAAAGACTTTTTTAAAATCTGTAACACTATATAATTTTTGAAGGATAATTAATTTTCCAAACACTCAAAAATTTAGAATATGCAGCAGCATGTTGAAATCATTAAATGAAACTATAGTTTTTAAGATTCTCACCTTAATTGGGGCACATCTTTCCATGCCACCTGGTTTTTGACAGTACATACTACTGAAAACACAAATGGAAGGTTAAAAATATAAATAGTAATAAAACTGACATTTTATATATTTAAAACTCATAGGTTTTATGCAAGCACATGAAAACATACAGAATTCTATCACTCCAGAACAAACATTATGAATTTAATAAAAATTAAAGACATTTTTATGACAAGGAAAATCAAGATATGTATAAAAAAAACCCAGGACATTTGATAAAGGTCCTAATAGTTTTGTAACTTCACTAGCCAAAAGAAAACTGGAAATAAAGATAAGCCCCTCACATAGTCCAATGAGTGAAGGCACTGACAATAGCCAGTGTGAGCACCTAGTGAAGTAAACTGAAGCTACAACTTACTCGTCCTCTGCATCGTCAAGGCACAGCCTGGAAGGCCTACAATGAGGCGACCCCGGAAGTTCCAACCCGAACTGTCTTAGAGGCACTTTTATGTCTCTACTCATATTAACATGAGTTGGCTTTTTCACCATTTCTATAGTAAAAAAAAAAAAAAAAATGTAGAGTTGTAATTTAATGATAAGAATAACAAACCATTCTAAAAGCTTTGTTTGATAGATCACATTCATAAAGTAAATGTGTATCTAAGAAATTTCACTAAGACATATTCTATGCATGCTAGAAAAAGTCACAATAGTATTAACAACTATCACAAATAATTAAAAATACTTATTTCTTAATCTTATATATCCCTTAAGAAGGTGGATCTAGGGGGCTGGAGGAATGGTTGAGCAGTTAAAGAGATTCTAGCACCACATAAGCCAGCATAGTGGTGCACGCCTGTAATCTCAGCACTGTGGAGGCTGAGACAGGAGGACTGTCCTGAGTCCAAGGCCAGCCTGGACTTTCCATAGTGAGCTGAGGACCAGCCTAGACTACAGACCGAGACCCTGTCTCAGAAAAAAAAATAAAGGTGTGTATACTAATTCAGTTTTTTTCCCTTTGTCCAAAGATTTTCTGCTCCTCATACTGTGCAAGATGTTATGTCATATGTTCTCACAGGACTTTACATTTCCCTTTTCTGGCAGTTTATACACTTGACTGTACTCGATTAACCTGATTTCCCTAACTGGATCCTAAACTTTATAAAAGCATAAGCCTTATTTCTCTTTACAGAAGACATACTCTTTTGACTGCTAAGCATTCTTACCTACCCCTACTACTTTTCTTATTTTTCCTTTTTTTTCTTTTGAGACGGAATTATGCTCTGGAGCCCAGGCTGGCCTGTAACTTACAGCAATTCTCCTGCCTTAGCTTCCTAGGTGCTGGGGGAATCAAATTCAGGTCCTTGTGCTTGCTAGGCAAATGCTCTAATGACTGTGCTATTCATTCAGCGCCCCCCCCCCTCCTTTTTCTGAGAGATGATTTTAAATTTAAATTTATTTATTTATTTATTTATTTTATTTTTGGGCCAGGGTCTCACTCTCACTCAAACTCACAGCAATCCTCCTGCCTCAGCCTCCAAAGTACGGAAATTACGGGTGTGTACCACCACACTTGTTTCTGTCTTGCTGGGGAAAAGAACCCAGCGCTCTGCATATGCCAGGCAAGTACTCTAAACACTGAGACCTGACCTACACTCCAGCCCCTAAGACATGTTTTTTATAATCACTCCAATTTTATGGTTCTTATGAGGACTTCTTAGCTTCCTTTAAAAACCTCCTTCCTTGGGCAAAATAACTGATCTAGAGGTAATCATTTCATTAAAGATGAACCAATAATACAAATTAATCCTGAAATTTTAAGTGAAATTGTTCCCACTGGGACAATTTAAAAATTTGGGAACGTATAGACAGTTCTTAGACTTCCTCTGGTGGCAAACAGCAGCTTCCCAGAGGCGGCCTTAATGATGAAGACAGTGCGAGAGTGAACTCAAAATACCTGAAGGGAAAACAATCTTAGTTGTACAGAGTTCCTGACTGAAATCATCTCTGAGGTACATTGCATCATCACACATCCTTCTAGTTAAATGAGTAAATATAAAATATAGGTAAGTATCTGCCTAGAAAACCTAACGTAATAATTGCAACTACAATATAATAAGCTATACCTGATATATTAATTTACACATTAATTTAATACAAAACATATATAACCAAAGATAAAAAATAGATGAAGCAAAAACAAAACAAAAGATTTTAAGCAAATATTAAGCTTTCAATAGAAGAAAAAAGGTAGACTTTAATTTTCCACATGCTTTGAGTTATAAAATGCAAACCAATTTGAAAGTTAACTGTTTCAAGATCAAAACAAAATTCTATTAGAAAGACTTACCAGGTGCTGCTTTCTTCTTGCAAGATATCTGATTTACCATATACAGGTTAAGAAGGTCTAAACTGACAGTGGTATGTTTAGCAGGAGACAAAATTCCCAGTAATTTCATTTTTGATTTTAACCGGTTCCTTTCAAAGTATTCCTAAAATAGTTTTAATTTTTTTTAAATTTTGAGCATTAAGTAGATGATACAGGCAAATTCATAAATCAAAAAAATAATGCTATTAAATCTCTGAAATGGTATTTTTATACTTTTGCAACACTATCTTTATATGGTTACATTAAATTAAAACCAATCATGGCATACTTGCAGTTTGTCTAAAGATTCAAAGTTTCACAGCCTTTTATAATCTTCCTCTTACTTAATATTACCTTTAATTAATTAATTAATTTCAAGACAGGATCTCACTCTGTAGTACAGGCTGGTCCTGAGCGCACTATGTATGTAGCCCAGGCTGGACTTGAACTCAAGGCAATCCTCCAGGTTCAGCCTGCCAAGTGCTGGGATTATAGGCTTGTACCTCCACGCCTGAATTAAACATAACCTTTAAAATGGAATTTCCAACAAGCTACTCCTAAGTATCAAAAGTTCAGAAATTGTCTGCATGCAGGAAGTTTAAAAAAAAAAAATCTGATAGATCCGAGACCAGTAGTGCAGAAATGTAAATCCAGCACTCTGGGATGCTGAGACAAAAAGGATTCTAAATATAAACCCAGCCGGGGCAACCTAGCAATTTATCAAGACCCTGGGTCAAAATCAGAACCAAAAAAGAGAGCTGGGAATGTAGGAGCGCCAAGGCCTTGGGTTCCATCCTCAGCACCACAGGGGGGAAAAAAATCTGATAGCAAAACAGCTAATCTTACAGGCTAAAAACTAGTTTTTCTACAAAGCATGCTATCTTACAGACAGCAAAGCCTTCAAGATGTGTACCATAGATGCCACTAAAAGTCAACTGAAATGAGAATTAAGAAGTAATTCAACATTGTATTACGTTCATTTTACCACATCAATAAATAACCCCTACTAGTGGAAAAGAAGAAGGTATGTAAGAACTAATCTGTAACCAAACCTAATTTATTACTCCTTCATGACTCCAAGATACTCATTTTTTAAATCCAGTCTTGCACATAATTATTACCATTCATCCAGTTTTTATTTTCATTTTGGCTGTTTGCATTATAATTATTCTTCCTTATCTTTTCTTTTTTTTCCAGATTATAACCTTAACAGCCAAGTTCAGGGGCTGGAGGAAAAGCACAGCTGTTTAAGCACTTGCCTAGCAGGGGAGGCTGAAGCAGAAGGATTGCCCTGAGTTTGAAGCTAGCTTCAGTTCCACGGTGAGTCCAAGAAGAGCCTGGACTACAGAGCAAGACTGTCTCAGAAAAAAAAAAAAAAAAAAGCTTCAAAGGCACTTACTTGTTTAACATTTTTGTTTGTTTGTTTGGTTGGTTTGGTTTTTCTTTTTTTGAGACAGGGTCTGGCTCTGTACCCCAGACTGGTCCTGAACTCACTGGTGTAGCCCAAGTTGGTCTTGGATTCAGGACAATACCTCTCCCTCAGCCTCCCAAGTGCTGGGATCCCAGCAGATTTTAAGTGTTCCCCTAAATGTCTCTCATATTGAGTGGTGAAGCTTTTTTCTTTTCTTTTCTTTTTCTTTTTCTTTTTTCTTTTCTCTTTTTTTGAGAGAGGGTCTCGCTCTATAACCCATGCTGGTTCTGAACTCACAGCAATCCTTCTGCCTCACCTTCCCAAGTGCTGGCATTACAGGCATGTGCCACCACGCCCAGCTTATGTGGTGCTGGGGAAATGAACTCAGGGCCTTGCCGCGTACATGGCAAGCACTTTAACCGCTGTGCCATACCTCCAGCCCCAACATTTATTTGTTGAGCACCTTTCATGTGATAAACACAAAGTCTTTAAATGTGTTCTCTCTCATTGAGGAACCCATAATACAATGTCAGTAAGCTTGCTTATAATATAAAATGTCAAAAGTGAGACAAGTCCAAGATGGCAAAAAGGTTAATACAAGAGGTCATACTGCTAAGTGGTCATTACATGGTTGTATTTTCAAAAGGCTAAAGCCTTTTCACATTAACATCTCAGAACACTGTCAATTATGTTTAACTTTTAAAATTATAAAAATCCTGTAAGAACTACAAGAGACTTACCATGTGTCAAGTAGCAAAGAAAATGTTTTGTTTTATAAAACAAAGCATAAATTAAAGGCATAAATTCATATTTGAGTCATCTACAACCACAATCTGGGCTAACATGTCCTTTAAAATACTACACTATGGTTCAGCAAAGGAATAACAGGACATGGTTTTTCTTCTTGAAAAATTAAATGTCAATGTTATTAATAGATCTTACAACTGACAATGTCTTAGAATTCAGATATTCTTAAGGTACTATATTTTGTGATGGATAAAATCCCCATGCTGGAGATAATGAAATTACTACTGAATATGAAAAATTATGTTACAAAATCTTTACTTAAGTAGAGTATGTAAATTATGATTTGGGGAAAGGGTAGGTAGGATGAGGACAGGAAAACAGAAAAATATGTCTTAGAAAATGGGTCTAAGGAGTGTGATGAGTCAGTTAGCCAAAGAGGGTTGGATTATAATGTTATAGTCCAAGGAGGAACAATAAAGACTAGAAAGGAACAGCCCATTAATCCAGAGTACGCTGCCAATGAAGTTGGTCCCTCATGCCCAGTCAGGCTAGCCTCAAATCTGTGCTCCCAGAAAGATAAAGTTATATAATGGATTTACCTGACAAAACCAGACTCAATTTTTTCTACCAAGTCAAACTTGGTAGGAAAAAAACAAGACCATCTGAAGAGAATTAGAAAGCTTTCAAGAAGAAAACAAAAGTAGGCATTCAAAAGGAACAACCAGAGAGATTGAAAATCTAGCATAGGACGCGTCAAAGAAAGCATGAGAAGAGTTTATTTCAAGATAAAAGCAATGGCAGACTGCAGGAGATGGCAACATACTACGTGTTGGACGGAAAAGCATTATTTCAATCCAGCAACACAACGGTGCAGTTAGAAGGAGCTACACAGTTCAATGGAATGACATGAGGGAAACAAGGAAAAGTAAAAGGCCACAATAGAAAGTACAAAGACTCCAGAGAGGGTACCTACTCTGCTTTCATAGCTATCACTCATTTTTATTTAAATTTTACAACCTTTAATCATATATTTTTTTGAGACAGTCTCTTGCTCTGCAATCCAGGCTGGTCCTGAACTCACTATGTAACCCAGGCTGACCTTGAACACAGGCCAATCCCCCTGCCTCAGCCTCCTGAGATGCTAGGATTATAGACACGTGCCACCAAACGCAGCTTCCTTTAATCATATTGACAAAGTGGATTTTGTGTTTTGTCTTCCTGTTTTGAAAATTTACATAAAGTCTTATTACTTGGATCATCTATGAATTGCTTCTTTTGCTCAACATTATATATTTGAGAGTACTCCACATTAATTACCTTGAGTTTTTATATTTTCAGTATGATGCCCTTACTTGAATATGACACAATTTGTTTAAACAATCTACTGTTAAAGAAATGTTTGGATTATTCTCATCTTGATCTTCTCCTTCTCAGTACACTTATTCTTTCAGTTTGTTTGCTACAATAACTAATCAAATAACTAATAAAATGATGTTGTGGAAGTCTCTATGTACACACATGCAAGTTTTACTTAGACATTCACTACTCATTTGTAGGGTATACACTTGCCCAACTTTACTATGTTGCACACTCTATGTAATTTTTTTAAAATGATGAAAGGAACCAAGACTTAGGATGAGAACGTTACAGTATTCTAAGAAATTTAAATTATAGTGCTAATGCTATAAATAAAAAATGGTTAAGATTTGGGGTATATTTTGAAATCAGAAAGACAGCAAAAATCAAGTCTTTGCCTAAGCAAAACTGGAAGACAATATTCTAATTTTTCTCTTGGTAGAAAAATGTTTCAGCAGCAAAAAATTAAATGCCTAGGAGTATTCCTAACCAAGGATGTGAAGGACCTATATAAAGAAAACTAGAATACATTGAAGAAAGAAGTTATAGGAGACATTAGAAAATGGAAAGGCATTCCCTGCTTTTGGATAGGCAAAATAAATATAGTCAAAATGACTATACTACTGAAACTGATATATAGATTCAGTGCAATTCCTATCAAAATACCTACAAGTTTTTTTTTCAAAGAACTTGAAACAACAATTCTTAAATTCATTAGGGGTAGGCAAAGATTTTCTTGGCAAGACACCAAGAGCAAAAGAAATTACTCCCATTATCAACAAATGGGATCTTGTCAAATTAAAAAGTTTCTGCACAGCAAAGGAAACTGTCAATATTGTAAATAAAGAACCAACAGACTCGAAAAAATATTCACCACCAACACCTTAGATAAGAAACTCATAACTAGAATACACAGGGACCTAAAGAAAATTAAGCCCACCAAAATAAAGGATCTTACTGAAAAATGGGCAAATGAAATGAAGAGACAGTTCACTCACAAAGAAGTACAAAGGGCCAGTAGATACATGAAAAGATGCTCAACATCTCTAGCCATAAGAGAAATGCAAATCAAAACAACACTAAGATACCATCTCACTCCAGAGAAAATAGCTTATATCAACAAATCAAATAGCAATCAATGTTGGTGAGGCTGTGGGGAGAAAGGAACCCTCCTGCACTGCTGGTGGGAGTGTAAATTCGTTCGACCACTCTGGAAAGCAGTATGGAGAGCTCTCAAAAGACTAGAAATAAATATCCCCTTTGATCTGGCGACACCCCTCCTGGGAATATATCCAAAAGAGGCCAAAACAACATACAACAGAGGTATATGTATACCCATGTTCATAGCAGCACAACTAACAATAGCTAGAACATGGAAGTCACCAAAATACCCATCAACAGACCAGTGGATACATAAACTGTGGTACTTATACACAATGGAATACTACGCATCTGTAAGGTCCAACAGTGTGGAGGTTTTCACAGGCAAATGGAAGAAACTTGAGAATATCATGCTTAGTGAAGTGAGTCAGAAGCACAAGATGAAACATTGGATGGTCTCTCTGATATGAGAGACCCAGACCACAACTATCTCATGGAACTTTAAACGAAAGCCTCTGTCACTTTGACAAGGAAAGTAGGTGCACAAAATGCTCAACTCCATTGTAAACCTTAAATTCTGCACTTGTACATATCAATAGAATGGGGGAGGGAAAGAAAAATGCTCCAGAATAACATGATTTGCATAAGGCTAACACAAACAAACAAAAAAAAATTTTTTTTGTACCTTTTGCTTTCTCCTTTCTTGCTTGATCAGAACCCTGGTCCTAAAAAGGAAGGCAAAATAAGACATAGAGTGATTAACAAAAATGGTCTCTAAAAGACTGCCATTTTAGTTGAACTGAAGACTTGAAATTAAAATCTAAAACAGTAGTCATTGTTGTATTATTTTCTAGAGAAAAGTACTATAAAATCTTTCTTATTAACGTTCAAGATCATGGTGCCAGTAGATTCAGTTTCTGGTAAGGGCTCATTTTCTAATTCACAGAAGAAGTTTTCCACTGTGCTCACATGGTGAGGTCTCATTTAAAAGGTTCCTAATACCAGTTTTCTTAAGAAACCTATGAGCTAATAAAATCGTTGTATACCTACAATAAATAATATAGCACAAAAATATACCTGAATTATAAAATTAAAACAAGCATAAAAAATGAATGCAAGCATCTATCACTGGAACAATCTCAACGGATACCAATATTCCTGGTCAACACATCAATTTTTTTATCTTCATTTGTATTTCAAAATTCTGTTGAAATCCACAGAGAAAAAACAGAAGGTAATTATCTACTTGGAAGCTAAGAAAATGTAAGGGTTTTTGTTACAGCAACTTCAGCGACATTAGTATACAAGCTATGTGCACTGGAAATATCTTATTTTCTTACCTCAAGCTACTATTAAAAATCCCATAAATCAGATAGGAGATATAGAACCTTAGAAAACTATATTCCAAAGCATGTCACTTTGGCATGTGGAGTATACTGAACTAAAAGAACATGGGCGCTAAAAGTAAAGTTCCCACTAGGACCTTCTCCTCCCTTCTTTTCTATTCCTTCTTTCTCCCAAGGTAAGTCACAGAAATTAAAATAATCTCTTCTCTAAGATATTCCATCTTACAGAAAGTAGAGCCCTCTTTCCTAAAGTCAGCTATAAAACCTAAAATTATTACAAAGACCTACCCCCTGAATTTCTATACAAGAGCTGGTCATGAAAGAAATTCCTTTTCCCCACCATTTTTATTAACCTACATATTCAGTACATAATGTTTACAATGAACTTGAGTATTTTTTTGCACATATATATCACATCACCTTTACAATGCCTTCCCAGTTTGGGGCCCCCCACACCCTCCCACTATCACACTCATTTCGTTTCATAGAATGCCCGTGTTCTGGGTGTCTCTAATCAGAAAATCCATACGACACTTAACATATTGAATTTTCTCCATCTGACTCATTTCACTGAAAGCACTACTCTTTAGCTCAGCTTCCCACCCTTAATATGGGCTTCAGTGGCCAAATCTGGATGCCTCTTCTCTGAGTCCATCAGAACCCTTTATTGGGATATTTGCCAGAAGTTCTTTTTTTCTGTATCTTACTATACCTTTGTTGAGTTTCTTTAACATGGCCTCACCCACTAGTCCACATAAGAAAAGATCTATAACAGTGTAATTCACAAGGCTAGAAAATGTGAGAAAGAAAAAGAAGTTAAATTTCAAATGCCTTAACTCAGTACTGAAAGGTAAATGTTTGTACATTCAAAAGGCTATCATTACATCAATCAGTTTTCTTAGGATAAACTTACATCAACAACCAAATGAGCAAATTGCTGCAATAAATGAGCTAAGTAAGTCTATATTCAGTTGCTACATTAAATGAACTTTAATCTATATCACATAACTATACTTAAAGCAACACATATGATGGCATACTTAATTATTTCAGAAGTTTTTAAGTTTCATAACTTACATTCACAAAAGAAATTCGTTTACCTATCTTATTTGAAAATAGGTCATAGAATCTTCATTTCAAAAGGAGGAAAAATAATACACAGATGATGCTGTGCTTTCAGACTGGAGTGTCCTCCAAAAGCCTCATATACCTATGGATAATGTATTCTCTTAGGAGGTGGAGCCTGGCTGAAGAGGCAGGTGCTTGGGACTTGACCTGGAGAAAATACGTGGTAGTTCCACCCTTCCTCCCTGATCTGACTCTGCTCTGCATGCCATGAGGAGCTCTGTCTCTAGCCCTGACATGTGGCTCCATTTTCTAGGCACCCACCATGAATGGACTGTGATCTCCCGAAATTGTGAACTAAAATAAATCTTTCCTCCCTAAAGTTGTGGATATCAGGTATTCTGCCCAGCAATAAAAACTGGCACCAGAGAAGTGCAGTCATTGCTGTGACTTCACCTGATCATGTGGATTGGAAGCCTTTGGAATGGTTGGAGGAAGAATGTGGAAAGGACTGAGGATGCCAGCTGTAGAAGCCTTGGAGCACTCTGATCCAAGCTTCGTAAGGGTTTCTGTATAAGCTTAGAATAGAATGTTGATAGAAGTGTGGATTGGAAAGGCCAGGCTCAATATGTTTCAACAGAAAGGAAAACTGTATTGGCAAGAGGTCTAAAAACCATGCATGCTGCACTCTAGCAAACAGTATATTGGCATTTTGCCCTCATCCAAGAAACTGCCTGAAACTCAGATTAAGCATGGTAGACTACTTAGTCTGGTGGAAGAAATCTAAACATAGCCCGAAAAACAAGCTGTTCGATGACTATTGTTTGTGGTTTTTTGGCTCACTCTTTGGCAAAGCAGAAAAAAAAGTCAGAGAAAAATGATATAAAAATTTTGCGGGAGAAATGGCAGACTGGGAAGAGGGAGGGCCTGTCTCCCAGGCAGGATGTGAGGGAGAAGACAAAGCCTGGGGTTCAGGATCAGCTAGACTCTAAGTGGAGTGCTGAGCGTACCGCATAGAAGAGCAGTCTGGTGAGGTCTGGCCTTGGATCTTTCTCGTCTCTCCCTTTGCAGCTGACTTTACTGAAGAGAGAAAGCTGCTGAACAGATGAATGATGAAATATTGGGCTAAGACGGCAACTGTGTAACAAGCTGCACAATGTCTCCTCCTGGAACCATCTAAAAAGTTGAGAACGTAGTCAAAAACTGCCTGTTCAATGTAGTTAAGAGAGAAAGGAGTGCCCCAACAACTGAAAATAGGCCACAGGAAGGTCAGAAATCCTGAAGACATATCGGAAGGGGAGGAAAATAGCAGCCAACTGAGTGCAGCCCTGAGCTGCCGGCATCCACAAATGGAGGGAAGCTTGGAAACAGGAACCTCGGACTGAGGTAAGCACAGACCCAGGAGAAGAGGGAACTGACAACAGCTGTTGCCCCAGCCACCAAAAGCAAGGCTGCAGGTAGTGCATACTACAAACACACTGCCAGCTTCCCCCAGAAAAGGCCTCCTGGAGCCTAGATGAGCAGCACTCGGCAGCCATAACAGGCAATGACATAAGCAGGAGCCATTTAAAAAAAAAAAAAAAAAAAAGGGCCTGAGACTTAAGTGATGAGAGTAAAATAAAGCTCAGGGATTTTGGAGTCACTCTTAAACAGTGACTAGGGAAAAGAAACTGGCATAAGAAACAGTAACAGAGAGGAGAAAAAGGCCACCAATCTCCTGAATGGCTCAGAGTAGTGGGAATACCTCAGAGGGTGGAGAGCCTCACCCTCAGGGTAGGGAAGCCAGGACAGGTGGGAAAGCTTTGCTGAGGGGGATGTGGTAATAATGACACCTAAGAGGCCATCAGGTTGCTAGGTCCTCCCTCACTGCCTGCCTACTCCCAGCACAGAACTTGGAGAAATTATGACTCCCCCCCAGACCCTCTCATACTCATTTAAAGAAACCTCTCCAGCCTTTCAAGTGAAGTCCCTCAGCAATAGAAACATGAGAAAAATATAAGACAAGAGGACACTCACAGAAATGGCTGAGACCTTAGAAACTGACGTTATGGGCCCTGAAATGAGTGTAACTCATAGGGAAAGAAGTCTAAAAGCAAGTAAATGAGTTGAACAACCAGTTGAACAATATGTTCTCAAAGAAATGCAAACACTGATCAGTGGGCTTAAAGAGGAACTTACTAACCAAACAGTGGTCCTAACAAAAAAGCTTATTGAGCAAGTAGAAGACACAAATAAAAAGCTACTTGAGGTGAACTAGGAATTGCAAGATATGAAGGAACATTTTAATACAAAAGTGGAAAATCTAAAAAGAAATCTAGCTGAAATTCAGGATATGAAAAACTCATTTGAAATCAGGGGTAGTCACCTTAAACATTATGAGGACAGAATTTCAGACCCAAATGTAAGAGTGAGGATACAAACACTATAATTAGGCATGACTTCAAAATTAGAAATGAGCAAAGTAGTTGGATACAACAGCTGATGGATGATTCAAAGAGAAGCAATCTCAGAATCATAGGTGTGGGAGAGACAGCAGAAGACAGGAGCAAAAGTATAAGGAATTTATTCACTGAAATCATGTAAAAATTTTTCCAAATCTAGAAAATTAATTTTCAAGTACAAAACACTTATAGAATACCAATGAACCTCAACCAGCAACAAGACTCACCACCACATATCATAATCAAAACCCTGGAAATAAAATATATAGAAAAAATACTAAAAGCAGCAAGAGAAAAACAAACATTATTCTACCAAGGCAAATCTATCAGAATCACTGCAGATTTTTTAAGGTAAACTTTAAAGGCTAGGAGAGCCTGGAATGAAATATATCAAGCTTTAAAAGGTAGCAAGTGTCAACCCAGGCTGTTGTATCCCGCAAACTGATCCCTGAAAATTGAAGAAGTAAAAATTTTTCATGACCAAGAATCCCTAAAGAAATCTGTAACCATCAGCCCAGAATTACAGAAAATACTTGAAGTAATCTTTTCAGGAGGCAGAGAGACAAGGAGTTCCAAAAATCACAGAGGAAAGGAACATCTAAAGAGAAAATGTAACAAAAATAGATTGGTATTTGAATCATTTGATTGATATACTTCTAAAACAGTACCACCTATTTCATAAAATCTGTGAACTTTTCCCACATAATTATTATTTGTAATAAATAGTATATTAGTTTGCAAAACATAAATATACTCAACATGGGGAATTGTTATAAAATCTTTTAAAAATAAGTATGCATGAATTTAAGGATGGATAGGTAGATAAAATGATAAACCAAACCTGGCAAGCTGTTAGTAATTAGGGAAATATGAGTAAATAATTTATGAAATGTAAAAAAATTCTAAAAGAGGCTGGAGGAATAGCTCAGCTATTAAAGCGCTTGCCTAGCAGGCATTAAGTCAAATCCTAAGAACCTGAGTTGATTCCCCAGAATCACATAAGCCAGGCATGGTGGCACATGCCTGTAATCCCCCCACTTGGGAGGCTGAGGCAGAAGGCCCTGAGTCCAAAGCCAGCCTGGGCTCTACAGTGAACTCAGAACCAGCCAGGCCTAGAGAGTGAGATCCTGCTCAAATAATAATAATAATAATAATAATAATAATAATAATAATAATAATAATAATCTGAAATAACAAAGTATGCCATCATATGTATTGCTTTCAGTATAGTTATGTGATATAGATTTAAGTTCATTTAATGTAGCAACTGAATATAGACTTATTTAGCTCATTTACTGTAGCAAATCACTTATTTGGCCATTGATGCAAGTTTATTTTAACAAAACTGATTGATGTAACGATAGCCTTTTGAATGTACAAACATTTACCTTTCAGTACTGAGTTAAGGCATTTGAAATTTAACTTCTTTTTCTTTCTCACATTTTCTAGCCTTGTGAATTACACTATTATAGATCTTTTCTTATGTGGACTAGTGGGTGAGGCCATGTTAAAGAAACTCAACAAAGGTATAGTGCGATATAGAAAAAAGAACTTCTGGCAAATATCCCAATAAAGGGTTCTGATGGACTCAGAGAAGAGGCATCCAGATTTGGCCACTGAAGCCCATATTAAGGGTGGGAAGCTGAGCTGAAGAGTGGTGCTTTCAGTGAAATGATTCAGATGCAGAAAATTAATTATGTTAAGTATCACATGGTTTTTCTGATTTGAGAAACCCAGAACACGGGCATTCTATGAAACCAAATGGGTGTGATAGTGGGAGTTAGAAGGGATGGGGAGGCTGTGGGAGAGCCAAAACTGGGAAGGGATTGTAAAGTTGATGTGATATATATGTGCAAAAAATACTCAAGTTCATTGTAAACATTATGTACTGCATTATGTATATCAATAAAAATGGTGGGAAAAAAATAAAGCTTGCAATTTTGTGAAACTGAAAGAGATTTATAACAGCAGAGGAGCAAAAGAGTGAGCACAAGAAAATAAGGGATTAGTATTTTTAAAAAAAATACAAATCAGGATTATAGGAAAGATGCCTTGAGGGCATCTCACAAGTCAAAAGGCTCCACCCTCTTACCAACTCAAGAGTGGACAAACAAAAGACCCTACTTTGAGAATAGTACCCTGAACATCCGATAGGGCCAAAACGAAAAATATGTGTTGCCTCTACAACATTTATCCAAGGGGGCCACATTACTGCTTAAGCCAGTGGTAGATCTTGGCAATGTTCACATAGTCCTGGCTTCACAGTTTTGTAGAATTCAAGAGTTGTGGTGTTACAGAGGCTTCCACCAGATTTCCGACAAGGCCAGGCAGTGTGCACCTTGGAGGGCAGTGCATTAAGTTCCGAAGGAGAAGCCTAAGGTGCAAGGTGTGACAGAGATCTTCAAAATCTGGAAAAGACAGATGCACAGTTCATCTTCTGGGAAAAGCTACAGGCTATGAGCATATCTGATCCAAAAGAGAAAAGATGGAGGTTGCAACCAGTGGCAACACTGTAGCCTTTTGGAATTCCGTTTCTCAACACAGAAGGAAGGCAGAAGCAGCAAATACCCTTCTAGAGCCCATCCCAGTGATCCACCCCTTCTCGGTCCAGCTGCAGTATTCTGTCCCTTCCAAGTTTAAGTCCCCATCACCACTTGTAATCCAATCCACATGCCAACAATCCACCCCTCCAAATCGAGCATTAATTTCCCAAGAGCACATGGTTCCATAGACAATTTGTAGCATCTGAATACATGAGACTTTTGGGGAACATTCCAGATCCAAAACACAGTAGAACTTGACCAGGAGGAATCAGTGCTAGTTGCAGCCTTCCTCCCTGACTTAGCTCAATTTGCAGGTCATGAGGAGCTTTGTTTCTCTGTCTCTGGTCCTGCCATGTGGCTATCCTATTTTTCCAGCCAGCCACACATGAACAGTGACCTTCTGAAACTGTGAGTTAAAATAAATCTTTTCTCTTTAAAGTTGTGGGTGTCAGGTATTCTGTCCCAGCAACAAAAAAGTAATTAAAACAGAGGTTAAGAAGAATCCAAAAAAGATAGGCCTGGGTTTTCCCTCTCAGTCTATTATGATTAGATCACACTTTTTTTTTTTTTTTTGACAGGGTCTTGCTCTGCAGCCCAGGAATAATAGGCATGTGCCACCCCGCCTGGCTCATAAGAGAGTGAGGAATCAAACTCAGGTATTTAGCACTTGACTCAGTGCTGAGCCATTCCTCCAGTCCCAAGAATGTCCCCCTTTCTATCAAATCTAACACTAAAAATTGACAGTTTTTCTTAAGGTTTTTAGGTCTTCAGTTATGAAGAATCCTGTATTCCATAAAACTTCAATTAAATATATCTGTTATACTTTTCTCATTAATTCTGTCTTATGTTACAGAGGTATATCAGCTAGGACATCTATGATAAGAAAGATACCACACCTTTCTACCCATGTAGGGATAAACACAAATTTCTCACAGTTCTGGAGGCTGTGACATGTAAGATCAATGTGCTAGCAAGTAAGGTGTCTGATGATGACCCATTTTCTGGTTCACAGAAGAAGCCTTCTCATTGTGTCCTCACATAGTAAAAAAGAATATCCTTTTGATGTATCTTTTACAAGGACGTTCATCTCAATCATGAAGGTCCTGCTCTTATCAACTTCCAAAGGCCCCAACGCCTCATGTCACTATCTTGGGGGTTAGTATCTCCATACAAGAATTGGGGGAGAGATGCATATATTCAGATCACAGCATAGCAAGTTCTTTCAAAAACTTAGTAATTAGTTGATACACTTCATAACTATGATCCTTGTGTCAAAATAATAGTGCAGTATATAATGGCTATCAACTAGTAGTGCAATAACTTTAAATTTTTTTCATAGACAAGAAAAAAGAAAAAAGAGGGAAGTTCATTTCTACAAATGTTCCTATCAAAGGAACAGAGGGAGCTGGAGGAATAACACAGGGGGTTAGAGCACGTTGCATAACAATGCAAAGCCCTGGGTTGTTTTCCCAGCCCCATATAAACTGGGTATAGGGACCAGCCCTTAGTAGGCCAGTGCAGGCTCCACAGTGAGTTCAGGATCTACCTGAGCTACAGAGCAAGATCCTGTTTCAAAAAAAAAAAAAAAAAAAAAAGTAATAGTTTATTGTGGAGACTACGGTCTCCCCACCAGCCACCACTGCTTGCAGCAGACATAGGCCCAGGTCTTCAAGGCCACCAACAGAGTTCACCACAGATACAGGCCAGGGCCTCTCCACCTGCTGCCTTCACTCACTGCAGACTCTGCCCAGGTCTCACCACCCACCACCTTCACTCACCGCGGACTAAGCCCAGGTATCCTCCTGCCCACCACCACCACTGCCCACCTGAGATCTGGGGCCTACTGCCATCCCTTGTTGTGGACATGAGCCCAGGTCTCACCCCCCCAATGCCATCACTCACCGTGGATCTAGTCTTCCCGCCCACCACCATTTACTGCTGTGGAGGTTGTGATGTTGTCTTGATTTATAGTTTGTCTTTTTAAATTTAGCTCCTTCCCTTTCCTGCAAATGATAAAGTTTTCTTTTTTTCTTCTCTTCTTTTTCTTTGTTTTCCCCCACATTTTATTGATATGTATACATGCATAATTCAAGGTTTACAATGGAGTTGAGCATTTTGTGCACATTCATATCTTCTCAAGGTGATAAGGGCTTTCCCACTCTCCTTTTGTCCCTCCGCCTACCCACTCCTCCCTCCCTCATCCCCCACCCTATTCCCCTCTTTCACTTTGTCTTTCATCTTAAGTTCTATAGGTGTTGTGATCTGGGTCTCTCACATCAGAGAGACCATTTGATGTTTCACCTTCTGCTTCTGACTCACTTCACTAAGCATGATGTTCTCAAGTTTCTTCCATTTGTCTGCAAAAGCTTCCACACTATTGGATTTTATTGATGCATAGTATTCCATTGTGCATAAACACCACATTTTGTGTATCCACTGGTCTGTTGATGGGTATTTTGGTGCCTTCCATATTTTTGCTATTGTTCGTTGTGCTGCTATGAACATGGGCATACATATATCTCTGTTATGTGTTGTTTTGGGCTCTTTTGGATATATTCCCAGGAGGGGTGTCACCGGATCTAAGGGGATATTTAGAAATTGAAGTAGTAATAAAAGCTCTACCTACAAACAAAAGTCCAGGCCCGGATGTATTCACAGCAGAATTTTTTCAGAACTTTAGGGAAGAACTTACTCCAATCCTCCTCAAACTATTTCATAAAATAGAAAGTGAAGGAATACTATCAAACTCATTTCTTGAGGCTAGCATCACACTAGTCCCAAATCCAGACAAAGACTTAACTAGGAAGGAAAATTACAGACCAATATCCTTAATGAATATAGATGCAAAAATCCTCAATAAGATTCTGGCAAACACAATCCAACAACTAATCAGAAAGATCATACACCATGATCAAATGGGCTTCAACCCTGAGATGCAAGGCTGGTTCAACATATGTAAATCAATTAATGTAATACACCATATCAACAAAAGCAAAAACAAAAACCACATGATCATCTCTATTGATGCAGAAAAAGCCTTTGACAAAATCCAACACCCCTTCATGATAAAAACACTGAGAAAAAGAGGCATAGAAGGGCCCTACCTAAAACTCACAGAAGCCATATATGCTAAGCCTATTGCAAATATCACAGTAAATGGAGAAACGTTGAACTCATTCCCCCTCAAATCAGGAACAAGACAAGGCTGCCCACTATCACCACTCTTATTCAACATAGTCCTTGAAACACTGGCCATAGCAATCAGACAAGAAAATGAAATAAAAGAAATCTGCATCAGAAAGGAGGAGGTCAAACTTTCCTTATTTGCAGATGATATGATTATCTACATGGAAGACCCTAAAAACTCCACTACGAAACTCCTAGAAATAATTTAAAATTTTAGCCAGGTTACAGGCTACAAAATTAACACTAAAAAATCAATAGCTTTTCTATACATTAACAATGAACTTATGGAGCAAGAACTCAGAAAAACAGTTCCAGTCTCAATAGCTCAGCAAAAAATTAAGTATCTAAAAGTATACCTAACCAAGGACGTGAAGGACCTATATAAAGAAAACTACATTACACTGAAGAAAGAAATTATAGGAGACACTAGAAAATGCAAAGGTATGCCCTGCTCTTGGATAGGCAAAATAAATATAGTCAAAATGACTATACTACCGAAACTGATATACAGATTCAATGTAATTCCTATCTTCTTTTTCTTTCCTCTTTTTATTTGCTTTTTCTTTTTTTAAATTCCATTTTTTTGGATTTCTTCTGTTTTTATTTTGTTTTGTTGCTTTTTCTTTTCTTTCTTTTTTCCTTTCTTTTTTCTTGTTTCGCTTGACCTTTTTTGTGTTCATCTTTGTTTTCTTTTGTTTTCTCTCTTATTTTTCATTTCTTCTCCTTTCCTTCCAACTTCTTATCTGTATCAGATAGTTGCTAAGTCCCTCCCCTCTTTATTAACTCTCACAGCCCTATATCCTAAAACATTCTGCAGACCTGGAAGCTATACCCTCACCACTTTACTCTCAACTCCCCCCAACTCATCTGAATCTTCTTACAGTGCTCTTCCTGTTAATTTCAGTCTGCGGTAGGAGTACTACAGTTCGTTCACTACCTTATAAGTAATCTTCTGCTTTTTAGTTGATAACTAAAGCTAAACTCTAATCTTATCTGCTCTGAACCTACTCCAATAGCCCCTACAAGGAGAACTGTTAACTATCAATAATTAAGAATCATATAGACATTGTGCCCAGACCTCCACCTGTACCTCAGAGTCCACACAGCTAGGCCTAATACCTTCATCCATTACTACTATGTGTAGGAGGAATACAGGCGCCTAGGCTCAGACCCCTTTCTGTAACTCAGAGCACACATGACAGGGCCTACTTGACAACTGTCACAGCTACATGCCAGAGGCACCCAGGGATCCATGCCCAGACACTGCACACACCTTGGAGCCCATGTAACTGAGTCTACTCAGCATCTATTGCTGCTGTGGGCAAGAGGCATCAAGGTAGCCATACCAAGACCCCTACCTGCACCATGGAGCCCATGTGACTGGGCCTACTCTAATGGCACACACGGTCACTGTGCACCAAAGACATCCAGGAAGCTGTACGCAGACCCCACCCCTGTGCCTAGGAGCCCACACAACTGGGCCTACTCTGCACTCATCACTACTGCACAACAGAGGCACCCATAGGAAACTCAGATAGAACCAGAGGAAGGCCCAAAATTCCTCAATTTTGACACAAAAGTTGTTAACCTACTAGAAGAACTCAAGATAAACTCAGACAACAAACTACACAAAATGCTTAAAGAATACAAGATAGAATCAGACAACAAATTACAGAAAATAATTTAAGAATCCAAAAAAGATTTAATCAAATAACTTAAGGAAGAAACAAATGCAAAACTAGCAGAACTACAGATGTTAATACAAGAAATAAATGACAAGTTCAATAAGAATTCCAAAACTATGAAAAAACAGAAGAGCATCAAGAGATTAAAACCTTCATGGAAAGTCTAGGAAACAGATAAACACAAAATGAGGAGAAAATTTCATATTTGGAGGACAAGTGTGTAATAATGACCCAGAATGTGGGCTTGAAGAGTGGCTCAGTGGTTACACTGCTTGTCAAGCAAGTGGTAAGTACCCAAGTTTGATTCCCCAGCACCACATAAGCCGGGCACAGTGTGCACACCTGTAATCCTAGCACTTGGGAGGCAGAGGCAGGTGGATTGCCATGAAAATTTATATTCCAATAAATGTAAAAATCTAAAAGAAATGGATGAAATGTATATCAACCACCAAAGCTGCATGAAGAAGAATTAAACATTTGAACAGGCCAATATTTACCTATGAAATCAAGAAAGTAATAAAGACACTTCCAACCAAGAAGAGTCCAGAACCTGATAGACTTCCAACAGAATTCTATAAAAAATTTAGGGAAGATTCAGTACCAATATTCACCAAACTTTTTCAAGAAATTGAAAAGGTAGGAAAATTGCCCAAATCATTTCCTGAAGCAAAGACCCAACAAAAAAAAAGAAAAAGAAAAAAAGAAAACTACAGGCCAATATCCATAATGAATATAGATTTAAAAGTACTCAATAAAATCCTTGCCGATAGAATGCAGCAAATCTCAAAGATTATACACCATGACCAAGTGGGCTTCATCCCAAACATGCAGGAATGGTTCAACATATGTAAATCAATAAATGTAATACACCACATTAACAGATGAAAGATAAAAATCGTATGATTATTCAATATATGCAGGAAAAGTATTTGACAAAATAAAACACCCATTTTTGATAAAGACTCGGAAAAAATAGAAATAGGGGAACCCTACCTCAACAGAATTCAAGCTATTTACAACTACCCATCAGCCAATATAATACTAAATGAAGACTGAAAACATTCGAGTAAATTCAGGAACAAGAAAAGGATGCCCACCTACACCCCTACTATTCAATATAGCGCTTAAAATTTTGACAAGATCCATCAGACAAGAGCAAGAAATAAAATGTATACAAATTGGAAGGGAATAAGTAAAGATATCCCTATTTACAGATGACATGATACTCTACATAGAAGATCCAAAAAATTCCACCCAAAGACTCCCAGCACTAATAAATTCAGAAAAGTAGCACAATATAAAATCAATGCCCAATTCTATATACCAATAATGAATTCAAAGAGAAAGAAATCAAGAAAACAACCCCCTTCACAACAGCAACAAAAACAAAAACAAATAAAATACCTAGAAATAAATCTAACCAGAGGTGAAAGACCTATACAAAGAAAACTACAAATCTCTAAAGAAAGAGACTGAAGAGGACTTTAGAAACAGGAAAAACATCACATATTCCTGGATAGTAAGAACTAATATTGTCAAAATGGCCATACTCCCAAAGCTAGTATACACATTCCATGCAATACCAATCAAAATACCAACTATATTCTTCACAGAACTAAAAAAAAAAACCTTAAAATTTATATGGATGCGAAAAAGATCCAGAATCTCTAAAAATATTCTGAGTAACAAAGGCAAAGCTGGAGGAATCACAATCCCAGACTTCAAAAAATACTATAAACCAACAGTGATTAAATCTACATGGTACTGGTATAAGAATAGAAAAGAGGACCAGTGGCACAGAATTGAGGATACTAAAACAAATCTGAACACTCTTAGTCAACTAACTTTTGACAAAGGTGCCCCCCCCCAAAAAAAAAATCCACTAAAGGAAAGATAGCATCTTCAACAAATAGCTCTGGGAAAACGGGATCTCCACATGCAGAAAAATGAAATTAGACCCATATCTGTCACCACACACTAAAAATAGATCAAAATGGATCAAAGAACTGGACATTAAAACAGAAACACTGAACTTACTGGAAGACAAAGTAGGTGGAACCCTAGAAGATATAGGGACAGGAAAGGATTTTCTGAACAGGTCACCAACTGCACAAGAAACCTCAACGAGAACCAACAAATGGAACTACATTAAATTAAAAAGCTTTTGCACAGCAAAAGAAACAATCAACAAGGTGAACAGACAACCCATTTGAGAAGACAGTCACCAGTAACACTTCAGACAAAGGATTAACATCTGGAATATACCAAGAATTGAAAAACACAGACGATGAAGAAATAAGTAAATAGGAAAAAAGAAAAACATAAAGCCCCCTGAAATAAATGATTCCATCAAGAAGTAGGCAGCTGAAAAGAAACTTCTCAGAAGTTTATTACTGAAATTTACATGAAAACCACATGAAACTTAGGTGCACTTTACAAAACAACTTTTCATGGTGATTACTGAATTTTTTTTCTTAAAATTTGAGTTACCGGAAACTTGGGGGCGGAATGGAAGTAGGAATGAGAGTCATCTTTTTAAAAGTAATAACTCAGACATTTGTTACAATATTCTTTACTAGTAAAGAAAAACTACAGAAAATGAGAGAATGAAAACAAATTTTTAAAAAGGGAAAGAAGAGAGAAAGATAAAGAGAGATAAAAGAGACAGGAACCACGCTGGCTACAGAAAATCACCAGATTAGTGAATGCCTCTGTAACTTTCTTATAAGGCTTAGTTAGCTATGAGTCCAATGCCAGTCTGGGCTCCAGAGTGAGTTCAGGACCAGCCTGGGCTACAGAGCGAGAGCCTGTCTCAAAACAAAAACAAAAACAACACATTAATAGGAACACTCTACTGGAAATTTTACATGAACTAATATTATAGGAGTCATATAAATACCCTACTGTTAAGTCTTAAATTGCTCTCTTCTGTTTGGTTTTGCTTTTTTTTTCCTGATTATAATTCCTAGGGGAAATGATGCCATGCAAAGAAACTGTCAGAATGTTAAGAGCTTGTAATAATATCTAAGTGTGACTAAAAAAAGTAAAGAAAGTTAACCAAGCAATAAATGGCCAATACGAAACAGTATTTGATGCTTTGTGTCACATTAAAAATAATATTAACCTAAAATATCAAAATGTTACGTTAGCTAAGTAGGTCTATTAAGATTCAAGGCAGTAACTAGCCTAGAAAAAGTACTTACATTGGCTTTTTGCAAAACTAAAGCAGGTCAACTTGATGTGTCAGGAATAGTAATGATACATGTTAGAATGTTACAGCTTTTAAATATATTTCTTTTGTAATACAAGGAGTTTTTATAGAAACATTAATTTAAAAAGAAAGGTATTAAGAAAAAACTGAATATAACCTAAGTATAACAAGCTCATATAACACTCAGAATACAGAACTGAATTAAAGTT
Source organism: Ctenodactylus gundi (assembly GCA_004027205.1). Taxonomy (NCBI): domain Eukaryota; kingdom Metazoa; phylum Chordata; class Mammalia; order Rodentia; family Ctenodactylidae; genus Ctenodactylus; species Ctenodactylus gundi. The sequence continues at coordinate 101,042 of PVKB01004444.1, forward strand.
ATCAGAGACTAAATTATAGCATTTTTGTATGAAAATGCTATTCCACAGCAACAGGACATAGTCGTAAATATAAACAATATGAGTCAGACACTGGAAGAGATTTTAGGGTGAAAGAGACATTTCAACACAGAAGTGTACTTTAGTCCACTCACATTATCATTAAATCAGGAAGAAAAATGAGTACATTTATAGTGGCATTTAGTGTTTTAAAAAATTAGAAATGTTTCAGAACATTTAACATGACTCTGAGGATGGAGATGTATCTCAGCAGGTAGGTTCTTTCCCCCCCAGTACCACATAAACTAGGTGTGGTAGCACACACCTGTAATCCTAACACTCAGGAAACTGAGGCAAGAGGACTGCTGTGAGTTCAAGGGCAGCCTGGACTACAAGTGAAATAACAAAAACCTACTTCCAACGTTAATACTTACAATGCAATCAGACAAATTTTATAACTAAAAACTTGGTACATTTCAACACAAACATTCCTGATAGTCTTATAAGTAGGTATATACCTGGGTTTTAATAAACAATATAATTTGGATCTGGAATGTGTATATGGAAGGTGACTGGGTTTAAGTGGTTTGTTGTGTCAGTAGATCAACCCATTGAAGAGGTGGGTTCTGGGCTGTTAAGAGTAGTTGCCTAGCAAGTGCAAGGCCCTGAGTTTGATTCCTTAGCACCATTTAAGTCGGGCACGGTGGCGCATGCCTGAAATTCCAGCACTCAGAAAGCTGAGGCAGAAAGACCTATGTGAGTTCACGGCCAGCTTGGGCTATATAGTCAGTTCAAAAACTAGCCTCAACTACAGAGTAAGACCCTGTCTTTAAAAAAAAAAAAAGAAAAGAAAAGAAAGGAAGAAAGAAAGAAAAGAAAAAAAAGAAAGAAAAGTAGGGGCAAAAGGGGCAGATAACTGGGCATGACCTGGAAGGGTATACCTCCCTCACTAGCCCCACCTCTCACTCTCTTCAGTTTCCTGGCCACCATGAATGGGATGAGCAGCTTCTCTCCAGCTGGGCCTCCACCGTGCTCTCCCACCACTACCAGCTGACCATGAATGGGTTGAGACCTCCTGAAACTGTAAGCTAAAATAAGTCTTGCCTTCTTTAAATTGTGGGTATTGGGTATCATGTTCCAAGGGAAAGAATATAACTATTAAAAACTATAAGGACCAAAAAAAAAAAAAAAAAAAAAAGCAAGCCGGGCTGGAGGAATGGCACAACGGCTAAAGCACTTGCCTAGCAAGCACAAGGACCTGGGTTCAATTACCCAGCACCACATAAAAGCTGGGTGTGATGGCACACAACTGTAATCCCAGCACTTGGGAGGCTGAGGCAGGAGGATTGCCAAGTCCAAGGCTAGCCTGGGCTATAAGTGAGGTCAGGACCAGCCTGGGCTACAGAGAGAAAAACTGTCTCAAAACAAAACAAAACTTCAAATTTCTAAAAATAATACTTTATCTTTAAAATTTTAAAGTGTCTATATGTAAACAAATATATTTATGTATATGTTCATACATTCAATAAAATTTTATGGTTCAAAATATTAACTTTCTGTTCTTGAATCTTATTGTACACAAGGTATTTTTGAAAATAAGTTTATTTATAAAACAAAACTTTATACAGAAACATCTACTGGTATCTCCACAATAAGAAATACTCATATTATTAGAAAGCTAAATAATGAAAAGAAAACTTGATTATATTCATGTAATATACTTAAAACTTCATTTATCTGTAGTAGTGTCATGCATCACATTCAGAAGGGTATTTCTTTAATATAGATACATAATATTTAAATTCTCTTCATAAAATTGCCTGCAACCGTCTTCAGAATTTGGGGGGGGGGGGGCTCATAGTAAGCAAGCGTTTGTTCTGGACTATCATAATTTGCATAGAAACCACAACAATGGAGTTCTGAAGTGGGACAGAGAGACAGGGCTCATTGCTGAATAAATCATGGGCAAGGGTGAATTTATTGTCAGAGATCAGGGTAGTACTCAGTGGATGAAAAAATGTGAGGAGGAAAAACATCAGCAATGAAGTGGATTCTGACTAAGCCAGCCTAATAGTGTTCTTGCTGAAAACGGGCTAGGGTGTTCACACATCACCTGGGAAATGGTGGGCGATGAGGATCTCCATCAAGGATCAAAGTTGGGGGTCCCTACTAAACTGACTTAGCAGAGTTTTTTGTTAAAACTAGATTTTTTAGTTAATATATTTCTTATATTCTTATTTACATATCACCTTCCTTTCCCATCCACTCAGTCCTCATTCTCAATAGCCTCTCAAAACATTAAGTACATAGGAGTAAATCTAACTAAGAAAGTGACGGACCTCTACAAAAAAAAAAAAAAAAAAAAAAAAAAAAAAAAAAAAAAAAAAAAAGGAACAAAAAAAAAAAAAAAAAAAAAAAAAAAAAAAAAAAAAAAAAAAAACTGTATTATGCTGAAAAAAGAAATTGAAGAGGACATTACAAAATGAAAAGATAGCCCTGTTCCTGGATAGGCAGAATTAATATTGTCAAAATGGCTATACTATTATATTGTTTAGGGTTCTACGAAAGGCAGAACTGCCAAAAATTATTAAGAAAGGGGATGTGGAGTGTTTACAAGTCTGAGGAGAGAGATAACCCAAAATGGCAGCCTGCACACATGAGACTGGAGAGTCCAATAGCTGCTCAGCTGTGAGGCAGAACACCTGTCTGGAACTGCATGACAGCTAGTGAGGGTACACTGAGGATCTTGGTTGTTACAAGAACAATGGTGATGACTAGAGACTTAAGATCTGGCAACATGTAGACAGAGGCAAGTTGATGTCCACAGACAATTCTGAAGGCAAAAGCTTTCCCAGGAAAAGCTATAATAATCTTTTTTTTTCCATCCTTTTATTTAGTTGGGGCTCCCAGTTGGGCCTCCTGAATCTGGCATGAGTGTTCTTCCCTCATTTGCTGATCCACAGGTTTCTCTCTCTCTCTCTCTCTCTCTCTCTCTCTCTCTCTCTCTCTCTCTCGCTCTCGCTCTCTCACTCTCTCGCTCTGTCTCCCTCCCTCCCTCTCTCTCTCTCACCCCCCACCCCTCTCACACACACACCTATAAGCTATACCCTGTGTGTATCTCCTAATCCCTTCAAGTTGACTAATCCCTTTAACTGTCACAACTGCCAAAACTGATGCACAGATTCAATGCAATTCCTATCAAAATGCCAACTTTCTTCACAGAACTTGAAAGCACATCCTTAAATTCATGTAGGTCCCAAAGAGACCTAGAATAGTCACAACAATCTTAAATAAAAAGGAAAAAGCAGGTGGCATTACAATTCCAGAAATCAAGTTATATTACAAAGCAACATCAAGAAAAACTCTATGGTACTATGTACTATGGTACAAGAACACACAGGTTAACAAATAGAACTGAACTGAGGATGCAGAAACAATTCCAAATACCTTCAGGTACCTGATTTTTAACAAAAGAGCTCAAAACATTCACTAGAAAAAAAGGATAGCCTCTTTAACAAATGGTGCTGGGAAAAACGATAATCTACATGCAGAGGAATCAATCTAGACAGACACATATCACCAGGTACCAAAATCAAATCAAAGAGGATAAAAGACCTAGATATTAAGATGGAAACGCTGAATGTTATGGAAGATAAAATAGGCGAAACTCTAGAAGACACAGGAGTGGGCAAAGACTTTCTAATAGGACATCTGATCCAAAAGAAAGAGCCTCCAGAATCAACAAATGGGATTACATCAAATTAAAAAGTTTCTGCACGGGGAAGGAACTATCAACAAAATGAAGAGAGAACTGATAGAATGAAAAAAAAAATTTTACTACCTATATCTCAGAGAGGAGGCTAATAACCAGATTATATAAGGAACTGAAGGGGAAAAGACTCTCAAATTCAACAACCCAATTTTAAAAATGAGCAATTGAAATGAATAGGCAGTTCTTAGATGAAGTTCAAATGTCCAACAAATACCTAGAAAGATGTTCAACATCCTTAGTCATTAGAGAAATGCAAATCAAAATAACACTTAGATACCATCTTATCCCAATGGTAATGGGACATACCCAGAGCTCAAGTAGTAGTAGATGCTGGCAAGGTTCCAGGGAAAAAGGAATCCCTTTTACATTGTTGGTGGGACTGTAAACTGACACATCCACTATAAAAAGCAACATATAAATTCCTCAAAAGTCTAAAAATAAATATTCCATTCAATCCAGTGATACCTCTTTTGGGTATCTTTCCAAATGAATTAAAATATATAACATACATGCATGTATACCCATGTTTATAGCAGCACAACTAACAATCGCTAAGCTGTGGAAGACATCGAAATATCCATCAATAGACCAATGAATACAAAAACTGATATATGTACAGAATGGAGTACTTGTTTTCTATAAAGACATAAATTTGTGGCTTTTGTAGGTGAATGGACACAGGGCATTTGACAAAATCAAACATGCATTCAGAATAAAAAAAAAAAAACCCTGAGGGAAGTAGGTACAGAAGGACCTTACCTCAAACTGACAGAAGCCAAATATACCAAACCTACGGCAAATAAATAGGAAGAAATTGAAAACATTTCTTGTCAAATGAGATCATTATTCTCTGCAAAGTGAGTCAAACTCAGAAGGGAAAATATGGCATGGTTTCTCTAATATGAAAAACCCAGAATACAGCCATTTTATAGAATTAAATGGGTGTGATAGTGGGAATGGGGGGAATAAAGAAGGGAATGGGAGGGCCAATAAGGAGGGGGTGGAATTATAATGTTGTTATGATATATGTATTAGTTTGGGTTACTTCAAAAAGCAGGATTTACAGAAATTGTAACAAAAAGGATCTATCTGGAAGGCTTACAAATCCAAGGACAGAGACAGTCCAAGATGGTGGCCTGCACGTATAAGAGCTGAGGTGTCAAACGAAGGTCAAAGACAGGGCAGACAGGCACAAGCTGAGACTGGAGCGAAATCTGTGATGAGGATCTGTGGCATGGAGGAAGTCAGCATCCATACACAACTGTGAAGGTGAGTTCTTTCCCAGAGGAAGAAGCTATAACAATCTTTCTTCTTCCTTTCTTTTATACCTTTCAAATTCCAGTTGGGCTTCCCCATCTGGATGGGTGTTCTTCCCTCATTTACTGGCCCACAAATCACTCACACTCTAATCCAGGCTAGTTCTCAATTCCCAGTCTAGGTGTGGTTCCCAAACCCTAATCCAGGTGTGGTTCCTAATTGCCTCAGGTTGACATAATCTCCCCAAAGGTCATAACATATATGTCCACAAAGTTCTCAAGCTCAATATAACCGTTGTATAATACACAGACACACACACACACACACACACACACACACACACACCCCACACAGAATATTGGGCAAAAAAGTTAAAAAGGCACAATCACAGTAAACTACAAAAATAGAGAATTATAAGAAATTATTTTGAAATTTTATTTTCCAATTAATTGGAGAAGAAATGTACTGCAGGTTGTAGTTTGGATTCAGAATGTCCCCGAAAAACCTCGTGCATTTGGATGCTATGGATTATCTACAGAACCATATGTGATTAGGAGATGGGGGCACAGTCTGGAGGGGTAGATTAGAGATGGATGGTGGAAGACAGACATGTGGCAGATTACCTCCACCATGTGTTTCTACTGGTGCCAGCTGCCAATGAATGAATGGGGCCTTCTGCAACTCTGAGTTAAAATAAATCTTTTCTCCCTAAAGTTGTAGATGTCAGGTATTCACTCACAGAAATGAAAAAGTAACTAAGACAAAATGGATAAACTAGATATGTGAATTATCAAAACTGAACCAAGAAGATACAACAACTGAGTACAGCCAGGCTCAGTAGTACAAGCCTGCATCCCAGCACTCTGGGAGGCCAAGGCAACAGGGTTGCAAATTCAAGCCCAGCCTTGGCAACTTGGCAGCTTAGCAAGACCCTACTTTAAAAATTAAACATATGAAATGTGCTGTGGATATAGCTCAGTGTGGAGGCTCTGCGTTTTATCCCCAGTACCAAAAACAAAAACAAACAAAACCTGAAGAGACCAGTAACAGGTAATGGAATAGAGGTAGTCACTAAAACTCCACCACCTAAGAAAACCCACAGACCTGATGGAGTTCACCATGAAATTTTACCAGAACTTCAGAGAAGATCTAATGCCAATACTTCTGAAACTCTTCTATGAAACTGAAGGGGAAGATAATACTGCCAATCTTATTCCTGAAAGCTAACATTACCCTCAGACTGAAAACTTGGACAAAGACAACAAAAAAAGAATCTAACATACGGCCAATTTCCTTAATGAACACAGGTTTTAAAAAATCCTCAACAAGATATTTTCAGGTAAACACAACAAATCATTAAAAAGATCATTTGCGATGACCAGACTATTATTCCCAAAGATGCAAGGTTGGTTTAACATACATCAATAAATACAACACATCACATAAACAGAAGGACAAAAATCACATGATTATCTAGCTCAAAAGACATAGAAAAAGCCTTTAACAAGACCCAACATTCACTCATGACAGAAATCTGGACAAATCAAACTGATAAATGACACTGATCACAAACCCACTGCAATATCAAACTAATTGGGAAAAACAGAAAGCATTTTATAGTATGAATATAAATTGATTTTATCATGAATGTTGAACTTAACAGAATTCATAATAGAATCCATAATTGTATCAGATATTTGAAGTTTGATAAAATGACCTGCCAAGAACTTCTCTTGCATTTGTTTGGTATTACGTGACTACTGATAAAATTCTTCTAATAAATACTATACATTTACAGTTATCCTTTTCCTATTATAATATATACAGAAAAATATAAATAAAATATGTAGAATTAAATTTAAAGCTCATTTACTTTTCTTGAGACAGTGTCTCGCTCTGCAGCCCAGGCTGGTCCTGAACTTGCTATAGAGCCCAGGCTGGCCTTTGACTCATGGCAGTCCTCCTGCCTCAGCCTCCCAGTCCTGGGATTAAAGGCATGTGCCACCATACCCAGCTTATGTGATGCTAGGGAACTGAACTTGGGTACCTAGCTCTTAACATACTGCTGAGCCATTCCTCCAGCCCCTAAAGCTTACTTATTCTCTAAAAATATATATATTTCAGATGTAGCTCACCAGTACCTGGACTGGGTTCAATCCCCAGTACAACAAAAAAAAAGAGATCAAGAGAGAGAGAGATGAGTACATATACTTCAGAGACTTGTAGAAAAATGTACGTTCTGCAGTTAACATGTGCTAAATCATATTAAAGTATAATCTCCCCAAAATAACATGTAAATTTGAAAGGAAATACTGATTTTTTTGAGAGAGAGAGTCTATGACCTTGGTATGCAGGCCAAGCTGGCCTTGAACACATGGCAATCCTCCTGCTTTAGTTTCCCAAGTGCTAGCATTATACAAGTACATAACCATGTCCAGTTTATGTGGTGCTGGTGAACTGAACTCAGGGCCTTGTGCTTACTAGGCAAGTGCTTTAACTACTGAGCTATGGTCCAGATTCCCACACACATTTTTTAATAAGCTTATGTCTTCAGATTTTCATGTAATCAGTGCTGACATCTTGTGCACAAGTCACAGGTTCATCAACTTCTTGAAAGAAAAAGTGAAATATAAGCAAGTAATTTTTCATTAAGCATGAACTTTTTTATTGAGTTTCCTCCTGCAGAAACCTTGCAAAAGTGTTGTTAAGCTGTACAAAAGAAAACAAGCTGACAAAAACCACAGCAGCAATAGCATTCTTACAGAAATTGATTAATCTGTATTTCAAATTTCACTAACTTTGAATTTAAAATCCTCCATATTTCCTATTAACCCCAGATGAGGCAGATGGCCAGCAAGCAAATACTAGCGAGCGGCTACCAAGACAGCGGCCATAGACACTTCTCCCAGCGAGCTAGCTGTGTCCAGCTACCCACTTTCTTCTGTCAGCAAATACTCTCCACGCGGTCTTTCAAAGGAGCTCTGAGTTACTTTTCAACTCTAAAGAGACTGACAGAAAGAGAGCTAGGTTATCAGTGGATGTCTTTCAGACTTTACCACGTGTTAAAATGAAAGTTCTCCTCATTGCACATATGGCTCACGTAAAAGTAGAACCACCAAGATTTTAAAAACAGGGCATTCACTGAACCTGAGTTCATTTTAATGGAAGTATTAATAGTAGTTTATATTTAGCTTAAGACAATTCCGAGACAAATTCTGAGCATATACCTAGAAGGACAGACAAGAACCTTAGGCAAGCTAAGCTAATGCTCAGTGCACATTTAGGCAGTGTCCACATTTCACAGATGAAGAAAAAAGGCTTGTTCACAGTCCTAATCTGTCCTGTAAAGGGAAATTTAATAATCAACCTTAATTTACATAGCCTGTACTCTCTATAAAGTGAGACAGGGTTATGTTGATTGCATGTGGAAAATATACAGTTATACTAGGGAAAAAAGTATTGATTTTTTTTCTAGCAGAATCATAACTGGAATCGCTATCTTGGAGTCTCTCCCAGGTACATTCCAATCTATATGCTACTAATATCACAAACTAATAATCATATAACTTTTACTGTGCTACTTCTAAATCTGAATGGCTCCTCAATAAAATTTCAACTTCTCTGGCTTTAAACTCATCTTGTATCAAGCAAGATTAATTTTAAGTACTTGAAGTATAATCTTACCTCCAGCTACTTATTCAATGTTTAATATTTTGTTTCACCATTCAAACCTTGTCCTTGATTGGCCAAGACTGCAGCTAAAACTATGCTATATTCATATTACTAGTTAGCCTGTCATGTATTTGGGCCTCTGATTTAAACATTAAACAAACTTAAAGGCATATCATCATTTTTTCTCACCCAACACACTGTAACATTTTCAAAAAATGATTAAATTTCAGTATATTTTGTATATTTGCATGGTACAGTGCTTAGTATATAAAACTCAACTTTTTGCTTAGATGAGCTAGATCTAGTCCTGGATTTAAAAACAGCAACCTCTGCCTTATCTCAATCCCAAAAGAACTTCATTTCCTATGCCTTTGACATTTGTAATTGTAAATTGAGAATTCAAATTACAACTACAAACACAAACTCCCTAAATTAAAAAGTCTTACACTGAATGTATGATTGTATTACACTTATATATCTATTGTCAATCTGGTCTTGTACAGCATCCTGTAGCCCAAGATCAGTTCTATCTTTATATCCTCCTTTTTTTTTTTAAAGTTACTACTTTCATGCCAAGCTACGACTGGTGAAATCACCCACTGGTTAATGAAGAACATATAAGAATCTTTTTTCAAGTTTAAAAAAAAAAATCAATGCTTGTATCTGTCCTCTCTCAAACCTGCAAGTCAATCTGATTAGGAAAATGTAAGGTCTTATTGCTGACTTCTAACAGGTAAAAAACAAAATGAGAGTTCTAAGTCAGTGACTCTTTGTGTGTGTTACTTTTTCACTGCTGGGACAGAATAGCCAATATCCACAACTTAAGGAAGAAAAGTTTTATTTTAGCTCACAGTTTCAAAAGGTCTGAGTTCATTCACAGGCAGCTGACAATGGTGGAAGCACAGGGCAGAGGCTTAGGTGTGCAAATAGCAGTTCACAGCATGGCACACAGAAGCCAAGTGAGGGAAGAAGGGCAAAACTAGGGCATACCCTCGCAGGCCCTGTCCCAGGGTTCTGCCCTTTTTGAGTCAAGCCCCAGTGTTTCATCTCTTCTAGGTCACATGCTCAAACATGTGCCATACATCCATAATCTACTACAACCCTGTAATCTAGTAGCTGGAGGAATAGCACAACTGCTAAAGTGCTTGCATAGCAAGCACACGTCCTTAGGTTCGATTCCCCAGCACCACAGAAACTGGGTGTGGTGGTGCATGCCTATAATCCCAGCACTCAGAAGGCTGAGGCAGGAGAATGGCCTGGTCATGAGTCTGAGCTCAGCCTGGGCTATAGAGAGAAATGCACCTCCAGGAAGGAAGGGAGGAAGGGAGCGGAGGGGAGGGGTTGGAGATGGCTGGAGGATATTGCACAGTGGTTAAAGCGCTAACGTTGCAAGTGCAAGGCCCTGAGTTTGATTTCCCCAGCACCACATAAGCTGGGCATGGTGGTGCACACCTTTAATCCCAGAACTCTGGAGACTGAGATAGGAGGATTGCCTTGAGTCCAAGGCCTGCCTGGGCTCCACAGTGAGTTCAGGACCAGCATGAGCTATGGAGCAAGATCCTGTCTCAAAAAAGAAAGAAAGAAAGAAAGAGAAAAATCATACTCTACCACATGGCTGTAATCCATCCATCCTGAGGAGGTCCCACCTCTAAACATCTCATGATTCCACAGGCAATCTGTAATATCCCAATGTACAAGGCTTTTGGGGGACATTTCAGATCCAAACCATACGCCTCTCAGACAATTTTTTTAAGGTAACAAGTCCTTATTTAGAAACAAAGGATAGACTTCCAGTCAAGATGGTGTCAGAGTAGGAGCCCTAGAACAGCTATCCCTAAAAAAATAAAAAAAGTACAAGTGGGATTTGTAACATAATCAAAGTACAGTAAAGAATAAAGGCAGGCAATCATAGGCTGGAAAAGCCCCGTACATGGCCCTCCCACCCATGCACACAGTAGTGGGAGCCCAGGAAGGTGACTCCTGGACAAGTGGCAGCGGGCTCCTGCCCTCTAGCCAGAAGAGGGGAGGGGCCTGCCATCAGAGGTCCACGGATTGCACAAAGCCCCAGGTGAGCTGACTGCAAATTTCCCAGCCCACAGAACCCAAGTAACAGAGTAACAGTGGGCAAACCCTCCTGCAGGCAGCAAAAGGCACCAGCACCAACAGGGAGGGAGCTGGGACTGTGCCAGGCGAGCCCAGTGAGCCTCACACTCCTATCTGTGCCCTGCTGGGATGATGGACTGCAGGGAAGAGGCAGGAGAGGCATACATCCTGTACATCCCACCATGCACCAAAATCAAAGTGGATCAAAGACCTAGACATTAAAAGTGAAACACTGAAGCTCCTAGGAAACAAATTAGGTAAATATTTAAAAGACATAGGGGTAGGCAAAGACTTTCTTGACAAGACACCAAGAGCAAAAGAAATTATCCCCATTATTAACAAATGGGATCTTGTCAAATTAAAAAGCTTCTGCACAGCAAAGGAAACTATCAACAATGTAAAAAGAGAACTAACAGACTGGGAAAAAATATTCACCACCAATAACTCAGATAGGAAGCTCATAACTAGAATATACAGGGAGCTGAAGAAAAGTAAGCCAACCAAAAATAAAGGACCCTATTGAAAAGTGGGCTAATGAAATGAAGAGGCAGTTCACTCATGAAGAAGTACAAGTGGCCAAAAGATACATGAAAAGATGTTCAACATCTCTAGCTATAAGAGAGATGCAAATCAAAACAACACTAAGATACCATCTCACTCCAGAGAGAATGGCCCATATCAACAAGTCAAATAGTAATCACTGCTGGTGAGGCTGTGGAGAAAAAGAAACCCTCCTACACTGCTAGTGGGAATGTAAATTCATATAACCACTTTGGAAAGCAGTATGGAGATCTCTCAAAAGACTAGAAATAAATATCCCCTTCAATCCAGTGACACCCCTCCTGGGAATATATCCAAAAGAGGCCAAAACAACACATAACAGACACATATGTATACCTATGTTCACAGCAGCACAACTAGCAATAGCTACAATGTGGAAGTCACCAAAATACCCATCAAGAGACCAGTGGATACACAAACTGTGGTATTTATACACAATGGAATACTATATACATCAATAAAGTCTAACAGCGTGGAGGCCTTTGCTGGCAAATGGAAGAAACTTCAAAACATCATGCTTAGTGAAGGGAGTCAGAAGCAGAGGGTGAAACATCGAATGGTCTCTCTGATATGAGAGACCCAGATCACAACTCTTATGGAACTTAAAACAAAAAACAAAATGAAACAGGGGGGTAGGGTGGGGAGGGAGAGAGGGGTGAGTAGGGGGAGAGACAAAAGGAGAATGGGAAAGTCTTTGTCACCTTGACAAGATACGTATGTGCACAAAATCTTCAACTTCATTGTAACCTTTAAATTTTGCACTAATACATATCAATAAAATGGGAAAAAATATAGGCCAGTGGAACAGAAGTGAAGATGCAGATACAAATTCAGATACCCTCAGCTACCTAATCTTCAATAAAAGAGCCAAAAGCATACACTGGAAAAAGGATAGTGTCTTCAATAAATGGTGCCAGGAAAATTGGACATCCACATGCAGAATAATAAATATCGACAAACACCTGTCACCATGCACAAATAGCAAATCAAAGACCTAGATATTAAAACTGAAACACAACTTTCTAGAAGACAAATTAGGCAAATATCTAAAAGACATAGGTGTAGGCAAGGACTTTCTTAATCAAACACCAAAAGCAAAAGAAATAGTCCCCAGAATTAACAAATGGAACTATGTCAAATTAAAAAGTTTCTGCCCAACAAAAGAAACTATCAACAGTATAAAAAGAGAATTGAAAGATTGGGAAAAAGATATTTCTCCCCAATACATGAGATAGGAGGCTCATAGCCAGAATATACAGGGAACTGAAGAAAAGTAAGCCCCTCGAAATCAAAGATCCAACTCAAAAATGGACAGTTCTCAGATGAAGAAGTTCAAATGGCCAAAAAATACATGAAAAGATGTTCCACATCCTTAGCCATTAGAGAAATTCAAATCAGAACATCACTAAGATACCATCTAACTCCAGAGAAAATGACATATATCAAGAACACAAACAACAATCAGTGCTGGCGAGGCTGTAGGGAAAAAGGAACCCTCCTGCACTGCTGGGGGGAATGTAAACTGGTACAACCAGTATAGAAAGCAGCATGGAAATTTCTCAAAACACTGGTAATAAATATCCCCTTCAATCCAGCAATACCTCTTCTGGGGATTTTCCCAAAAGAGGTAAAAACAACATATAAGAGAAACACATGTATACCCATGTTCAGAGCACACAACTAACAATAGCTAAAATGTGGAAGACACCATCAACAGACCAATGGATAAATTGTGGTATTTATACACAATGGAATACTGCTCATCTATAAAGTCAGATAAGTTGTAGGCTTTCATAGGTAAATGGATACAACTGGAAACCATGCTTAATGAAAGTAAGTCAGAAGCAGAATGTGAAATATTGAATAGTTTCTCTCATATGAGAAACCCAGATTACAACTATATCAGAGAATTTATTGTGAAGAATAATGAGAATTTGAGGAAGGGGGAGGTAATGAGAGGGTAGAAAAGGGAGAGTGACAGAATTTGTAATTTTGCCATGATATGTATACTCAAGTTCAACGTAAACTTTATGTATTGCTCTTATACATATCAATAAAATGGGGGAAAAAAACAAGGATAGAGAAGTAAAGCCTCCTGTTATCTAGGAGGGGGTCCGAAGGGGATTGCTTCTTAAAAAAATATTTCAATGATTGGGAATGCCAAGGTATGTTCTAAATTTTTTCCATGAAAGTCTTTAAAAGGGAAAGGAGAACTTTAATATTTGGAAAAAATTAATAATGTCTTTAGAAAAACTAGCATCCCATTAAATTAAAAAACATATCTCTGAATAGCAAGTTTCTATGACAGTCCTGGGAATCGCTATTATATGTGTGTAACTTAGTTTATGCTTAGACCAAATGTCTTTACCCTTAATTAGACTTCGGTGTGAAATGAAATGTTTTGATAGCTCTCAAATATGTCCTCAACTACAACACTAAGGCCCACCTAGTTTCCCTCACAAAAGACATTTTATGACTGAAAGAGTCCCTAAATTCAAGAGTAACTAAAGGACAAATGCTCAGTTTGTCTTACGTAAGACAAATTGTAAAGACCTTTTGCAACCGTAAAATTGTGAAGAAGTTTCTGTCAAATGACTCTGCAATTAAACAGAGGTCATATAAAGTAAGAACACTGTTTCAAATGAATATATGCAATCTACCAAAACCTAACTTACTAAAATCTACTTCACTCCATAAAAAACGCACAGAGGGGCTGGGAAAGTAGCTCAGCAATTAAAATGCTTGCCTAGGAAGTGCAAGACCCTGGGTTCGATTCCCCAACACCGTATACACCAGGTATGGTGACACAAAGTCTATAATCTCAGCCCTCGGTAATCTGAAGCACGAGGATGGCCATGTGTCCAGAGGCCAGTGTGGGCTATATAGTGCATTCAGGAACAGGCTGGACTACAGACTGAGACCCTGCCTGGAAAAAAAAAAAAAAATACAACAACAACAACAAAACGGACTTAAGTTGACTATTGTGATAACTGTTAGAAACTTAAAATATATTGAATAAGGAACAATTATAAAGCTCCTTCAGAACAACTCAGGGCATTCAATGTTTTCAACAAGCATATGTTTACATGCCTGGTTTGAGCATTGTTAAGCTTACAGGGGCTCAAAAAGGAAAATGGTAATTCTGGTTCCACAAAAAAAAAAAATTGTGTTATAGATTATTAAAGTTAGAATTAGGTAAATCACTATAGCAGAGACTTAACTATGGAATAAGTACCAATTTCAAACCTTAGCTCATTTTTACTTGGCAAGAACCTTATGAGACAGATACAAAAGTTACTCTAATTTTACTGATGACCCAAGTGTAGTGTCTATAAACATGCCAGCATTTGTGGGGCTGAAGCAGGAGGACTGCTCTGAATTTGAGGCCAGTGTGAGCTACATAGTGACTTCAAGACCAGCCAGGACTACAGAGCAAGATTCTGTGTTAAAAAAATAAGTAGTAAAAATAAGTGTACCGATGAGGGGCTGGGGATGTAGTTCAGCAGTTAAAACAATTGTCTAGCAAGTGCCAAGATCCTAGATTTGATTCCCCAGCACCATATTAAACTGGGCCTGGTGGTGCACACCTATAATATCAACAATCAGGAAGATGAGGCAGGAGGAAGACTGCCATGAGTTTGAGGACAGCCTAGGCTCCCCAGTGAGTTCAGGGCCAGCCTGGACTACAGAGCCAGGTCCTGCCTCAAAATAACAATAATAATAATGATAATAGTAATTGCTAACAAAACAACGTCCCTAATAATGAATGACAGTAAACAGTCCGGGTTACTTTCCATACTACAACAATTTGAGTCAGCTGTTAGTGGTTGCCTAAATGCACTGTTTCAGACTGAAGCCTTTTAGGTGATTAAGAGTGCCAAGATCAACTGATCTAGCCTATTCCTGTTTACTCTGATAGCAGATTTTCAAAATCAATAGGGGCTTCATGCCAGGAGACAAATCCTCATGGAAATTTTATTTTAAACTGCATAGCTTATCCAACATTTCACAAAATGCTTATATTTTATTCTATGATATATATTATATAAAATATAAATATGTAATGTAATACAAATATATATATGTTTGCATTTAAAAATTTTCCCTGAATCTGGATAAAGCTGCTTCTCCAGGGAGATGTAACCATGTTTATCTATTCTGTGGTTTATTAATCCTCTTGGTACCTACTGTCTCCAGGTGCAGCAGTTACCTCATTTCAAGAAATACAATCCCGCAGTATGGTGCTTCTGCAATCTCCCAATAGCAACTAAAACATTACTTTCAGAATAGCCATGAAAATTTATGAAAAGTAACAGCTACTACATTTTTGCAGTGCTTGCATCTTTGTAAAATGATTTCATAAGCTTTAGTATTCATTTTTAAATGTACAATCAAAAAAATCACATTATAATCATGCAGTTAAACCCAGTGGCAGCTTGAAAGAAAATTTTCACTTTGCTCCAAAGTGCAAGTGTGCTATGAGTACTGTTGCAAGAAAAAATTCTGGTAAATTCCTAAAATACAATGTTAACATATTCCATAGAGAAATGTTTACATCATTGAATACAGTTATACAATACTTGGTGATCAAAAAAGCCATCTTTCCTCTTAAAAATTCTTTGAAATATAAATACTTTATATTCTAACAATACTACTACTGTGCTGAGTCCATTTGTGACCAAAAAAAAGTATGCAAAAACTTTGTGATTTGATCCAAACAATTCTTCTCATCAGTGCTTTTGAAATACAGAATTACATAACTTCCACCCTACTGGACTTAAATGTCACTAAGAATAGGTTATATAAAACTAAATTGTTGGCTTGAGGAATGGCTCATCGGTTAAAGCACTTGTCCAGCAAGTGCTAAGTCAAACATTAAGTTCCTGAGTTCAAATTCCCAGCACCACATAAGGTGGGTGTGGTGACGCACACTTGTAATCCCAGCCCTAGGGTGGGAGGCTGAGACAAGATAGCTGAGCCCAAGGCATCCTGGCCTCCACAGTGATAGGACCAGCCTGGGCTACAGAGCGAAACCCTGTCTCAATAAATAAATAAATAAGACTAAATTGTTTGGGGCTGGAGGAATAGCACAGAGGTTAGAAACCCTAAGTTCCTGAGTCCATTCCACAGCATCATATAGACTGCACATAGTGGCACAAGCCTGCAATCCCTGCACTCCCAGAGGCTGAGGTAGGAGGACTGAGGTGAGTTCCAGATGAGCCTGGGCTCCTTAGTGAGGTCAGGACCAGCCTGGAGTACAAGGGAGACATTGTTTCATTAAAAAAATAAATAAATAAAATAACCTACACTAAATTCTCAACTACTGCACTTTGTGACAAATCTTGAATGCAAAATGTCAGTTACATTTAAGAGTGGTTCACGTAAAGATTGCTCACAAACACTTCCTTAAAAAAAAAAAAAATCAAGGAAACAAAAAAAAAGCTGAAGCCGGGCACGGTGACTCACATGCGAGGACTGCTGTGAGTTCCAGGCCAGCCTGGGCTACAAAATCATTTCAGGACCATCCTGGACTCCAGAGCAAGACCCTCACCCAAAAATATAAAATAAAATAATAACATAAGATAAAATAAAAAATAAACTAATGGCTGGGAGCATGGCTCAGTGGTTGGGACACTTCCCTGGCAAGCTCAAAGCCCTGAGTTCAATTTCCCAGTACTACATAAAGTGAGCTTGGTGGCGAACACACTGTAATTCCAGCATTTGGAAGGCTAATACAGGAGGACTGCCATGAGTTCGAAGCCAGCCTAGGCTACACACTAAGTTCAGGACCAGCCTGGACTACAGGGCAAGAATCTGTCTCTAAGTAAATAGACAAAAGCCTTATATTTTAAAATACGGTTTGCTGCCTACCGTGGATTTAAGTGAAACTAACACTGGACTGTTTTGCAACACTTTCCAAATTCACTCAGAAGTTATACAATTAACCCTGGAAAACCTCCCAGAGAAGCACTAGAGTGGGACTCACAGGGCTTCTCAGAGAAGTGGGAAGGACAGCACAGCTGTTTGAGTTGGGAACCTCACTGCAGCCGGCCACGAAGAGCCTTCGGGAAGCCAGCCGGGAAGAGCAAGCCGCGTTTCTGAAATAGGCTTTTGGTGAGCCTACCTGCCTGTGGACACAGACAGTGATGAAAGGCCCACTCCTACCAAGCTGTTTCTGGCTGAGGCTGCAATCATTCACGCCTCTGCAACCGCTGCTCCCCGCGGGCTCCGTGGCCCAGGAAGAAGCGTCATTCCCGGAAGTGTGCGGAAGCGGGAAAGGCCCGCTCGGGACCCACGAGTGCTGGGCCTCCCGTGCCACTTACCGGGCCCCGCCGACCCAATTCATCGCTCCAGGTCTTCCCGACGCTCGTGCCTCGCAGCTTCAGATCACGCAGCTGTCTCCACGCGAGATTCTTGGGCCTCGGGAATGAGGCCCCGTTTCCCGAAAGACACTGCGCAGGACAAAGCGGCTCCTTCCGGTCTTGGGCCTGAGGCGCAGCTTCCCGACAGCCACTGCGCGACTGGAAAGCCGCCCTGGGGCCTGAGCTGCCACGTGGGGTGGCTGTGTGCGCCCTCCACACGGAGGCCGCCCCCGCAGGGCAGGGCAGAGCAGGCTGCCTGCCGTGAGGAAGCGGCCCACCTCGGGCCCGCCTTGCCCCTCAGCCAGACGCAAAGGCTTTGGTCCCTCACGGAGGTCCGCCTGAGGAAATGGAAGCACCTGCCATACCCGCCCTGGCGCCACGGGTCGTGTTTCAGACCATTGCCGCTGTAGTTCTGTCCCGGACTCTGTTGTTTTGGTCAAGTAAGATCTGGTTTGGGAAAGAAAAAAAAGGGTGAGGATAAAGCTATAAATTTCTACCTGTAAAAATTATTTCCTTTAAAATATATTCTTCCATACTCAAATTCTTTATTTTGTTTCTTTTGTTTGTTTCTTTCTTTCCTTTTTTTTTTTTTTTTTTTTTTGAGACAGGGTCCCTCTTGCTCTGTAGCCCAGGCTGGTCCTGAATTCCTTGTGTAGCCCAGACTGGCCTCGAACTCAGTGGCAGTCCTCCTGTCTCAGCCTACAGACTTGTGCCGCCACACCCAACCTACTGTGTGCAGTTTTAGTATTTAATGAACACCTGTTTAAAATAAACATTGTGGGCTGGAGGAATGGCATAGTGGTTAAAGCAATCACCTTGTAAATACGAGACCATAGATTCCGTTCCTCTGCACCACATAAAGTTGGCCTGGTGACACATGCCTGTAATCCCAGCACTTGGGAGGCTGAGGCAAGACGATTGCCATAAATCCAAGACTAGCCTGGGCTCCATAGTGAGTTCAGGACCAGCCTGGGCTATGGAGCAAGACCTGTTTTCTCAAAAAAATAAACATTGCATTGCAACAGTTTACTACCTGGTACATTTTATAAATTTATGAGAGAGTTTGATTAAAATTTGATTTAGTTGTAAAGTCCCAGGGCCTTTATTTATTAATTGATTAATTTTGAGATAGGGTCTCACTTTGTAGTTCAGGCTGGTCCTAAACTCATTATGTAGCCTAGGCTGGCCTCTAACTCATGGCAACCCTCCTTCCTCAGTCTCACAAGTGCTGGCATTATAGGTGTGGAACACCACACTCAGGGCCTTGAGCTTGTTCAGCAAGTGCTTTAATAGCTGAGCTATTCCTCCAGCCCAAAGTCCCAGAGACTTTAAAATTCTTACTAGAAAAAAAAAAATCCAAAACTTAAATCATCGGGATTATGTCCTGGGGTAGGTCTCTTGTTTAATAATGTAAATCCAGGTTTTTGTAATAAAAGTTCACTGAAGTACATATGTAATTTGATTTGAACAAATGAATTCAACATTTCAAAGAAAATTAGTCTTCTGCATAGACAACCTTTTGGTTTGCAGTAACTAAACTGTATAGTCAGGGCAGGAGTAATGACCCTCTGCGTCAACCTTGCCTTCTTTTAACATTCTAAAATTTGTTGACTAAATCAACTAAAAGGGGAAATAATTTGATAAAATGTAGACTCATTTCTTTATTGTGTCTCAAGGAACATAAAGGGAAGTTTAGCCAACTATGATGGCACATGCCTGTAATCCCAGCACTCTGGGATGCAGAGACGGCCAGATTTCAAGTTCAAAGTCCAGCCTATAGCCAAACCCTGTCGAAAAAAAAAAAAATGGGGATACAACATGTAACTCAGTGCAAAGGCCCTGGGTTCAAGCCCCAATACAAAAACAGATAAATAAAAATAAAGTTAATTAAGAAGAAGTCAAGAACTGATAGGAACTATCAACCCTGACAAGAGCCATTGTGATCTTAGGGAGGCAGGAGGAGTGCTCAATTAGGTTAAAGAATATTGATGCAAAAGATGCACGTGCAGACAAGATATTTTTCTGTTACTCTTCACAGCAACATGTCCTCAGGAACAAGGTTATTAGGCAGATATTTTGTAACTACTGAATTATTGACCTTAAGAGTTCATCATCTTGTTTATGTTTCCATGCTAAGACCAGCATGATGACAGAATATAAGAGTGAAGTATTGTGCTATATTAGGGCCAATAGGGCAATTAGTGTATCAAGTCAGGAAGGAGTTCAAGAAAACATTACAGTGTAGATGGAATACTATTTAACATTTGTTGAGAAGTAAAGTCATTCAGAAATTTTAATTTCTCTTCATTTCTTTTTTTCTTTTTTATTCTTTTCCCCCCATTTAATTGATATGTATAAGTGCAAAATTTAAGGTTTACAATGAAGTTTAGCATTTTGTGCACATACATATCTTGTCAAGATGACAAGGAATTTCCCGCTCTCCTTTTGTCCCTCCCCCTACCCACCCCTCCCTCCCCACCCTACAAAGCTTTCAGATTTATAATGTAAACACAGAATATATAGTCAATATTACACACACACACACACACACACACACACACACTATATATATATATATATATATATATATATATATATATATATATATATATATATATATTGAGACAGGGTCTCACTCTGTAGCCCAGACTGGTCCTGAACTCACTGTGGAGCCCAAGCTGGCCTTGGACTCCTACCTCAGCCTCCCGAGTGCTGGGATTACAGGCATGTGCCACCAAGCTCAGTTTAGGTGGTGCTGGGGAATCGAATTCGGGTACTTAGCGCTTGTTTTAGCAAGTGCTCTAACAGCTGAGCCATTCCTCCAGCCCCATATGTATAATATATATGTGTGTGTGTGTGTGTGTGTGTGTGTGTGTGTGTGTGTGTGTGTGTGCGCATATATAAGCATATATATAATATGTATATATTTATGTATATGTTGTTCGGTGTCATAAAAATTCTGATGTCATTTATAAGGCATTTGTAATTTCTGGTACATATTCTCCAATATATAAAAACTAATCTTGCTCTTACACGGATCACAGTTATTGGTGATATCCATAAGAATATCATATTTTGGAACAGTGATTTGAGATTGTTTTTTTAAAGAAATTATTCACTTCTTTTTCTAAAATTATTTCTCCCTTAGGAAAATTTTATTATTTTTATATGAACATATTTTTAAAGCTAGGTAGTTTGAATGGAAATTAAGATGAGTTTATTTTCTATAAGTGGATTTTTCACCTTTCTTTCCTACTTTGAAATTCAAATTAGCATTCTTTGTGTTGTAATTGCATACTTCCGGCTTAAAAAATTAAAGAAATATTCTGACAATCTTAATTTCTATTGTTTGTTTGTTTGAGGCAGAGTTTCTCTCTGTAGTCTAGGCTGGTCTTAAACTCACTATGTAATTCAGACTGGCCTCACTTAACAGCAGTTCTCCTGTCTCTGCTTCCCAAGTTCTGGGATTACAGGTGTGTGCCATCATGGTTTAAGTGGTGCTGGGGAATGCAACTCAGGGCCTCCTGCTAGCAAGTGCTTTAACTGATGAGCTACGCTCCTAACACCTGGGATAATTTTTATGTGATGGGAGATCAAACACATGCTACACAGATGCTGTAACCACTGTGCTATGTCCCCACCCCTTAAATTCTTAAGCAGTATGTACAGTCATGTGGTGTTTAATGACAGAAACATATTATGAGAAACTCATCTGAGATAGTGTTGCCATGGTGCACATATCTTATAGTATACTTACACAACGCTGGATAGTAAATCGCTTCACTTGTCATCTCAATTTTTCAAGAGATAAACACTAGATGCATAAGGCTGCAGCTGACATAACATGGCATAATATTTTAAAATAAATTGGTTTTGTTTGCTTGTTTTTGTAGTGCTAGAAATGGAACCCAGGACCTTTGCACTGAACTACATCCCCAGCCCACTTTTGTGTGTGTGTGTGTGTGTAGATTTTGAGACAAGCTAAGTCACTAAATTGCCCAGGCTGGGCTCAAGCTTGAGATTCTTTTGTCTCAGTATTTCAGAGTATTATAAGCCTGCACCCTCAGGCCCAAATGCTTTTATTACTTCATTTTATTTTATCTTACTTTATTTTTGTGATTACTGAGCTCGAGCCCCAAGCCTTCATCCTGACGTGCGTCCCTAGGTTATCCTATTTTCTTTATGTTGAGACCTTTCACCTCGTTACAGAGATGCCCCGGCAGGGCTCAGACTTGCAGTCCTTCTGTCTGAGCCTCCCAGGGTGCTGGGATTACAGGCGTGCAACACCACATCTGGCTAAATTTTTAAATATAACGGGAAAGAATACACTCTAAAATAAAGACAAGGAGCTGGAGGAATAGCACAGCAGTTAGACTGTTGGAGAGTGAAAAGCCCTGAGTTTTGGTTCCCAGGCAGCACATAAACTGGCTGTGGTGGTTTATGCCTGTAATCTCAACACTCAGGAAGCTGAAGTAGGAGGATTTCCCTGAGTTCAGGGCCAGCCTGGTCTACATAATGAGTTCAGGAGCAGCCTGGATATCTATAGAGCAAGACCTTGTGTCAAAAAAAAAGATGTTATATAAATAATTAAATTCTTCCAAGGTAAGGCAGTATTACATTGCATACATCAAAAGCATGATCTGAAAAATAAAAGATTTTGACAGTAACCACTTTAAATCTTTGTTTGTTTGTTTGGAGACAGAGTCTTGCTCTGTGGCCCAGGCTGGTCGTAAACTTACTGGGGTAACCTAGGCTGGCCTTGGACTCAGGACAATCCTCCTACCTCAGCCTCCTCGGTGCTGGGATTACAGGAGTGTGTCACCATACCCAACTTTATGTGGTGCTATGGGCTTGAACTTAAGGCATTACACTTGCAAGGCAAGCACTTTAACCACTGTGCCATTCCTCCAGCCCCACCACTTTAAATATTTTTCCCACCACTTTAAATCTTAATGGTATAATTAAAAATACTACTAATATAACCAGCTATCAAAGAAACTTGTATGGATTTTTAACATATGTATTAGTAAATCTGCTGAATTGAATGCAAATAAATGAAAAGAGACATGCAATATTATTTTATTTTATTTTTTGAGACATAGTCTTTCTCTGCAGTCCAGGTTGGTCTTGAACTCATTATGGAGCCCACACTGGCCTCTAACTCATGACAATAGTCCTGCCTCAGCCTCATGAGTGCTGGGATTACAAGCGTGTGCTACTATGCCCAGTTTATGTGGTGCTGGGGAATGAGAACTCGGGGCCTTGAGCTTGCTACCCAAGTACTCTAACTGCTGAGCTACTTCTCCAGCCCCCATGCAATTATTCTCATAATTCACAAAAGTATAGACCAAATAAGGACTTTTAAAAGAATATTTTTACTTATAAAAATGAGGATAATTCTTTATTCATGATAAACCAAATAGTTATGATCATGTAGAGGCTTTCATATTCTTCATTTTTTAATTAACTTTTTGAGACAAGTTCTCACTAAGTTACTAAGTTACTTAGGCTGGGCTCAAATTTGCTGTCTCTTGTCTCAGCCTTTCAGAGTGTTAGTATTATAGGCCTGTGCCTCTGGGCCTGCTCAGGCTTTATGTTCCAATACAAAGGTTTATAAACGTCTGTGCAGAGCCGAATAGTATTTTAGTCTCTGTTGTACCTGTTCAATTCTACTGTCATGGCTTGAAAAAAGTTACAGACAAAAATAAAATAAGTGTGACTGTGTTCCAGTAAGATTTTTTATTTATGGACACAAAAACTTTAGTATAATTTTTCATTAAAACATAAGCTTTTAAACCAGGCTTGGTGGTGAATGCCTATACTCACCTGTAATCCTAGCACTTGGGAGACTAAGACAGAAGGATTTCTGTGAGTTAGAGGCCAGTTTGGACTACATAGTGGGCTCAGAACCAGCCTGAACTACAGAGAGACCCTTCTCAAAAAAAAAAAAAAAAAAAAGCTTTTGATGAATGCTTTAAAGCCATCTATTCTTAGGTTAAAGGACATATATACTCAGTGGAAGCTATAATTGACTGAACATAATTTGCCATGCTCTGTTCTAGTTTTAATGTGCATCTTCCCAAACTTCCAGTTGACCAGAAATGGACATTAAATATTGTAGGCAAGGTAAAAAAAAAAAAGAGGAGAAACAAAGAATGGTTTTCCTTTTTGTTTCTTTTGTGTTGAGACAAGGTCTCTCTTTGTAGTTCATGCTTGTCCTGAAATCACTATAAGCCAGATTCCATTAGGCAGGTTCAGAGTACCTGGGCTGGGTGGTTGGTGGGTTGAGATGTCCCCAGATGAGGAACCCCCCCCCACTCCAGATAAAAAACTCTGATAGCTTTAGAAAGAGCACACCTTAGAATGGCCAAGGGCAAAGCTAAAGTCCATAGGTCATGAGACCATAGACCCTCAGAATCCAGGGTCTGAGGTCTTATCTTGAGCCCTTGAATTTGATCTTAAACCAATGAACTAGTTTTATATTAATATGTGCCAATCAGTAAAGGCCAACTCTATATAGGAAAATTAATATGCATGTCTTAGGTATTTTTTAATAGCTGTGGCTCAATACTCAACATCCACAACTTAGGGAGGAAAGATTCATTGTAGTTTATCGCTTAAGAAGGTCTCAGTGGGTTCATGGGTAGGCGGCTGTAAAATGGTGGAGTCACATGCTGGAGCTGGAGCCAGGGCTCCAGGGACAGAGATCCTTGCAGCATGGTGAAACGGAGAGACTTGGAAGGAAGGGCAGAACTAGCACACACCCCTACTGATCAAGCCCTAAGTATCCAAGCACCCACCCCTCCCAGCAGGCCCCACCAGCCAACCCTACACAGTATCCATAGGAACATGAGGCTTTGGGGGACACTCCAGATCCAAACCACCACAATTCATGATCATAGAAAAACTTTTAAAAAATGGCTGTAACTGCTAAATAAATGGCACCCTGCCCCTTCTCCTGCTTGCAAGGGAGTTCCTACTTTTTACCTAACTTTTTCCCTTTATACTTCTCCCAATAAATTTACTTTTTTTTTTTTTTTTTTGAGGCATCGTTTGCTGTGTAGCTGGTCCTGAACTCACTGTGGAGTCCAGGCGAGCTGGGATTACAGGAGTATGTCACCATGCACACCCAGCTTATGTGGTGCTGCAAAATCAAACTCGGGTACTTAGTGCTTGACTTAGCACTTGCTAAGCAAGTGCTTTAACTGCTGAGCCATTCATCCAGCCCATAAATTTACTTTCTACTTCTAAACTGTTTGTGGTGTTCATTCTTCAACATCAGCAGAACACAGACAGTGGTTTGAGCTCTCCAGCAACAACTGTGGTCACCCAGGCTGGTCTGAAATACAAGGCAATCCTCCTGCCTCAGCTTCCTGAGGCCTGGATTCACAGGCAGGTGACCCCATGCCCAGTTTATGTGGTGCTGGGGAGGCAAAGCTGGGATCTTCGTGCTCGCTAGGCAAGCACTCTTAACTACAAAGTTATGCCCCCACTATCCTCCTAATAGGGTTTTCTCACATTCTAAAATGGACTTAACCTTGCCCTCCAAAATATCCCTCACATTTAAAAAAAATATGCAAGTTTTTGCTGGTCCCAGTGGTATAGGCCTTTCATCCTTGCACTCTGGCACTCTGGGAGGCAGGAAGATTACAAGTTCAAGTCCAGCCTAGGCATCCTGGCCTAGTAGCAAGACCTTGACTCAGAATCAAAAGTGAAATGGACTGAGAATGTAGCTCAGGGTGAAGGCTCTGGGCTCAATCACCTGAACCATGCACACAAACACAAAAACTCCTAAAAAAGTATTTTGTTGTCCAACTCCAATTGTATTGCATAGTGGTTAAATTTTGAATATGGGACTCTGTACCTCCAAGTAAAAGCACGAGAGAGTGGTAGACGAAACATTGTTTTCATCAAATAGTCCCCTTGTAAACAAATATGAGTGCATCAGATCTCCACTGCTAAAGACAATAGTTACTGAGCTGGGAGATTGTTGTTACAAGGACAAGTAAAGTAGAGACTCGGTGGAAAAGGGGACCAGGGCCAGGGGAGTGGTAAAGAATTGCTTTCTCTACTACAGAAAAATTTCTTCCTGTACACAAGGAACACCCACAATAACAACTTGTCATATAGGTTCTGGGAGCCTGCATGAAATCTCAGACAGAAACAAAAAGCAACAACAAAAACAAACCAACCAACAAAATCCAGTGTTTCCTTGCATGAATCCAGGGCCCCTCCCACCCGTGCTTTCTTCTCAGACCCCTTTCCCTTTTCATATTCATATTATGCTGATTCTGTTGTCCCTCCTCCCCAATCTCTCTGATTCCTTCTCCTTCCTCTCATTAGAGCTCTTGTACATCATTTGTGTTTGTCTTCCCTTTGTGACACACACACACACGCACACACACACACACACACACACACACTTGGAGAAGGGGATGTATATTCTGAAACTTCTAAGGGACGCTGAGCATGCTCAGTAGCTAGGGCAGGTTTTGCTCGCCACTGGCCTCATTCGACCTCTCCAAAAATAGACATTTAACTCTCCGAACTCCTGTTTAAGGATGTAATTCGTTTTGCTCTCGCCTCATTTTTAAGGTTCAAAGGGAAGCGGGGAGGATTCCAAGGTCCCACCGCCCTGGCGGCCAATGGGGGCTGGGGGCGGAGCCTGTGCCGCTACGGCCTCCGAGGGAGCCATCCCTGGAGATGAGGGCAGTCTGCGCTCTGCCGCATCTGTCACAGCAGAACAAAGTACTAAAATAAAACCGTGGAGGACAAACGCTGGGCACGATGGGCTCCTGGAGCGCTTTCTGACACGTTGGCTGGGGGTTCCTGTGCAGCATCATCGTGTTAAAACGAATTCTTTCGGAAGCCGGTTAGGAGAACTGGGAAGATGATACATATGCTAAATGCAGCTGCCGGTCGAGTGAAATGGACCCGGTCGGGAGCTGCTAAGAGGGCTGCTTGCCTGGTGGCTGCGGCATATGCCCTGAAAACCCTCTATCCCATCGTTGGCAAGCGTTTAAAAAAATCTGGCTACGAGAGAAAAAAAGGAGCCGCTTACCGGGCTGAAGAAAACGGAGAAAGACTGCATTGCACCGAGACGGTTTGTAAAAAACCTTCGCCTGGAGTGAATGCAGCATTCTTCAGACAGCTACTAGAACTTCGGAAAATTCTCTTTCCGAAACTTGTGACCACTGAAGCAGGGTGGCTCTGCCTCCACTCAGTGGCTCTAGTCTCAAGGACCTTCCTGTCTATCTATGTGGCGGGTCTGGATGGGAAAATCGTGAAAAGCATTGTGGAAAAGAAGCCTCGGACCTTCATCATCAAAATAGTCAAGTGGCTCCTGATTGCCATTCCTGCCACCTTCGTCAATAGTGCGATAAGGTACCTGGAGGGCAAGTTGGCTCTGGCCTTCAGAACTCGCCTAGTACACCACGCCTATGAAACCTATTTTACCAATCAGACTTATTACAAGGTGATCAATATGGATGGGAGGCTGGCAAACCCTGACCAGTCTCTTACCGAGGATATCATGATGTTCTCCCAGTCTGTGGCTCACTTGTACTCCAACCTGACCAAACCTATTTTAGATGTGATCCTGACTTCCTATACTCTCATCCAGACTGCGATTTCCAGGGGAGCAAGTCCAACGGGGCCCACTGTGTTAGCAGGACTTGTGATATACGCCACTGCGAGAGTGTTGAAAGCCTGCTCTCCCAAGTTTGGCAAATTGGTGGCTGAAGAAGCTCACAGAAAAGGCTATTTGCGGTACGTGCACTCCAGAATTATAGCCAACGTAGAAGAAATTGCCTTTTACAGAGGACATAAGGTAAGGCAGGAGCTAAGGTGGTGGGGGAAATGTGAGACTGTTCAAACAGCAACTGTAGCGCTGGATACCATCTGTTGTACTGTTGGTGGACCCACTTTCTTAGCGTTTCAGATTCCTCTCACATCTGAACTTGTATTAAAATACATACTTTATTATCCCTTTAAGTCACAAACAGTTGAAGAATTACAGGGGCAAACTTCTCGAAAGTTTCTTGAGAATACAGTGTCAACACTGCGATAAAAAGTGTACCCTAGACTCAGTTATTCAAATGTAATCAAAATTATCTCAAAAGCATTTTTGTAAAATTTAAATCCTGGCTTGGTAGATGATCTTACAGCATGTGAAGGATAGATAGGACAGGCTCTTGCTCTGTAGCCCAGGCTGCTCCTGAATTTACGATGTAGCCCATACTAGCCTTGAACTCACAGCAATCCTCCTGCCTCAGCCTCCCAAATGCTGTGATGACAGGCATGTGCCACCCCACCCAACTTCAACCACTGTGCCATTCCTCCAGCCCAGAAATGCATTTTTGGAAACTAGGAGTAAACCCATTTCCTTTGATATGGAAAATTTAGGATGGTATTTTGTTGTTGTTGCTGCTGTTTCTTCATTCAAGAGGACGAAACTGTGCTTTCAAACTGTTTCACATATCTGATAAATAATGGCATGTCCCAAGATGTACAAGACAGTGTCTCACAAAATGGCTTTTCTGTTACTCTTAATTCATGCTCAGCATCAATATTTTGATTTAAATGGAGGCAATGAAATTAAATTTTTTAGCTTCAAAGAAAAAGCTGAAATAAGATCAGAAAAGACTAGGAGAAAGTTCCAAAACATTATTTTTTCTGTTGTTTTGAGACAGTCTTGCTCTGTAATCCAGGCTGGTGGTCCTGAATGCACTATGTAGCCCAGCCTGGCCTTGCACTCATGATCCTCCTGCCTCAGTCTCCCCCCTGTACTGGGATTACAGGCATGTACCACCATGCCCCCTTCATATGGTATTGGGTAATCAAATATAGGGCCTTGGGCTTGCTACACAAGCACTAACTGTTTAGCTACACTCAGTCTCCCAGAATATTATTTTTAAATATTAAAGATTTTTCAACACTAGACAGATTCTTAAAATAATCAGCTCAATTATACAAACATGAAGAGTATGAAAGTAAATTTGAAGATAATGCTTCTGAACTGATTTGGCAAATGAACTAGAAAGATATTCTAAAGTTGAATGTGGTACTTTTAAATTATTAAGCAAAATCATTTACTTTTTGTATGTTCAGGGCCCTCAACACTAGAACATCCCTAGCCCATTTTCCTTTTGATTTTGTGACACAGTCTCACAAAGTCACTAAACTACCCAGGCTGGTCTCAAATTTGTAATCCTTCTACCTAAATCTCCCATAGTTCTGGGAATTATGCCATTGGGCATGGATCAGAATTACTTATTTTGTTAAAACATCAGTAATTATCAGAGTTTGTTCATAGCAGAACAAAACTGAAGAAAAAAACTTAAGACAACCTTAGGACAAGTATCCCCACTTGAAAATTGACCTCAATAACTTCACAATGTTGTATTAATGATTTTGATTTGTCATTCTTCTTGAATCATTGAACACAGAGAAAATTATAGTGTTCTTCAAGCTTCTTGCATAAATGACAAAATTGAGTAAATTCAAAAGTGAAGTCTAATAATACATGTATTTCACATGTTTTTTTTAGATATTTTGGTGTAATAAAGAATAATGTGGCTCTAACATTGCTCATCCCTGTCTTAGAATATAGTTTAATGGTAACATCTTACAATTTTGAAATCATATCTATAAATCACATGTCTATGTATATAGATTTACATTGCTAGGTTTCAAACCCATTGCCTCACGAACGCTAAGCAAGGGCTTTACCATTTATGTATTTTAGTTAGTTTTTCAAATAACTTAAATGTTAACAAAACTAAATGACTAGTTCTAGTTCTACCATTAAGGTACCGTCTGTTGGTTTACTCATAGACAATGTTTTACTAAGTAAACCAAAGTAATATACCCATATCATTAAAGGAAATCCTCAAGCATATACAGTATTTATTTTCATAGCTCATGCCAGGTTAATTCTTATCTATTTCCCTCTATAGGTAGAAATGAAGCAACTCCAGAAAAGTTACAGAGCTTTAGCGGATCAGATGAACCTTATTTTATCCAAACGTTTGTGGTACATCATGATAGAGCAGTTCTTGATGAAGTATGTGTGGAGCGGCTGTGGACTAATTATGGTGGCTATCCCTATTATCACAGCAACTGGCTTTGCAGATGGTGGTAATGACATTTATGCTTAATATTAAATATATGTTTAACAGTATTTCTTTTGAAGGTATCATTGCTAGTTTTGTGTGAATGAAACTCTAACTTAATTTGTCCTGATTTGGGGTTTGAAAAGTTAGTTGGCTACATTAGGCAACTAGAAATATTGTGTCTGGGTTCTGAAATGCAGTGGAATGAGGTCTGTCCTCAGCTTGGAGGTCACACAGGTAACCTTTGTGGTATCATTGCAATGCCAGTTATCAAGCTGCAGTTGTCTAATTCTTTGGGTTCTGGGTACTGGAGATCAAGCTCAGGGCATGCACACTGAGCTACATCTTCAGCCCTTTTTAAAAAAATTGTTTTATTTTGAGACAGGGTCTCGCTAAGTTGTTATTACCCAGACTAGGCTCAAACGTGATCTTCTTGCCTCAGCCTCCCAGAGTACTGAAATTACAGGCCTGTGCCAGGAGGCAAACTTGTCCTCTAATTCTGTTTTAACAGTTTTCACCAACATTTTTCATCCATTGAAATAACTAAGAAAGGTAAGATCAAGCAAGACAATGTTAAAACTTTGAGTAGAAGCTCGGGTCTTAATTGGCCAGAGCAGAGGGAATAACTGTCAGCCCTCCATATTTGTTGGTTCTCTTCCAAGGATTCAATGAACCACAAAACAAAAATATTTGAAAATAATTTGTATCTTTAATAAACACGTACTTTTTGTCATTATTCCCTAAGTAATATAGTAGGACCTCTTGCGTAGCTTTTATATAGAAGTCAATATCACAAGCAATCTACACGTTTTAAAGCATATGAGAGGATGTCAGTTAAATGTAATTATAACTTCATTTTATATAAGGGACTTGGGCATCTGCAAATTTTAATTTCCCCTGATGCTTCCCTCCTTTTTTCCCTCTGGATACCAAAGGATGACTAACTGAAGAAACAGTTTTTTTCTGCTCTTCTCCCAAAATAAAACACCCCTCTCCCTCTTTAAAAACCATTTGACTAAAATTGAGCGTAGTGTTGAGGGAGCTAGACCAAACGCCCAGGCTGCACTGGGAGACTGAGCGCCGTTTGGATTTTGGCTCCTGTTTTTCCTACGTAGATCCCTGTAGTCATATTAGTAGTCTCTTTAACCTTCAGTTTTCTCACTGTGAAATGCGAATGAGAAAGCATTGCTGGGCAGATTTGACAAAATAATGTTTATGAAGCACAGCGCATATTGTACTTGACATATAATGGCAGCTATTACCTAGAAAACAAAAGAGGAAAGTAAGAATACTATAACTGAGTTCCCATTTTTTTAGTTATTATAGTGCACAAATGAGGATTAATAGTTATTTCTTAAAGTGAACTGATAAAAAGTTAAACTACAATATTCTTCAGTATTTTGAAACAGTGCTTGAGTTCTTTAACGACTTTTTCAAAATACTTGCTACCTGCTCAACTTTTTTATTAATTAGGCAGAATTTCCCTCTATAGTCCGAGCTCCAGGCTCAGCTTACAAGTGTAGGGTGACAGGCATGTGCCACCATGCCCAGAGTATGTGGTACTGGGGAATCAAACTTAGGGCCTTATTCTTGCTAGGCAGGCACTCTAACCATTGTGCTATTTATTCAGCATGAATTTGGGTCATTCTTAACCTAAAAATATCCATCTCAGGAAATTATGATTTGTCAGACCTTGTTTGTGATAAGTACTAAGTACATACCAAATATAATTTCCAGATAAACTAGAGGTATGTTTAGCCAATAAGGAAATGAATTGTATATTTTTATGTCTTAAAAATTTATGAAAAAGTTGGGTATAGTGGCACACATTTGTAATCACAGCACTCAGGAGGCTGAGTCAGGAGGATTGTTGTGAGTTCAAGGCCAACCCAGACTTCAGAGCAAGACTCTGTCCCCCCAAAAAAGAAAATGTTATGAAAAAGGGAGCATTTAAAAGTTTATACTGAAAAGATATTGTTAGTAATATATTACTAATCCCTGTATTATGTAATCCCTTCAATGAAAAATTTTTTTTCCAAAAGTATATTTGAGAAGAGACACTTAAGAACCTATGATCATAAGATTACTAAGAAAATTGACAAAATATTTATTGAAAAGTTATACAGTAAAACAATAATAGTTAATCAAGCCAAGCATGGTGACATATACCTGTAGTCCCAGCAGCTCTGCATGGCTGGGGCAGGAGGATTCCAAGTTTGAGAATGGTCTGGGCTACTTAGTGAGTTAGCCTGTCTCAAAATTAAAAATTAACATAAAGCTGACGGGAAAAAATTAGGGACTGGGGATGTAAGTCAGTGTGAACACCTTAAAGTCAATCCTCAATGCTGACTTCCTCCCAAAAAACATCATTAAAAAGTTTCTGTTTAGTATAAATTGAGATAATCCCAGTGACAAGATTTTGCTGTACTTCTGTTAACAATACTTGGCCTCATTAGAAAACCCTGAAGTATTCAAAACAGAACAGAGAAAATGCAGCTATTAATGGTGACAAATTAACCCCAGAGAGACGAGTAAAAAGTAAACAATATATACGAAGAATGTAGCAACCTTATTCAACAAGATGTAAGAAGGTATTTAAAACTAAATCTGACAAATTCTGAAAACACTATATTAAAGGAACATTATTTTAGGTTGAAATTATAACAGTAAACTCATTGATACAGTGAAAAAATGCTGTTTTTATGGTAGTAGAGATCAACCCATAGCCTTCACACTGAACTACATCCTCTGCCCTATTATTTATTTATTTATTCATTTATTATTGCAGGTCGTGAAGGAAAGATTTTACTGGGAAACTTACAAAAGGGGAAAGAAAAATAGTGGGTAAAGCTTCTGCTAGTCAGAAGGGGGACCTGGAAATATGGGCTGCCCTGTAGAGCTTCTGCTAGCCATAAGAGAACCCAGAAATGTGGTTTTATTGA
The DNA here is from genome assembly GCA_004027205.1 of Ctenodactylus gundi. Classification (NCBI taxonomy): domain Eukaryota; kingdom Metazoa; phylum Chordata; class Mammalia; order Rodentia; family Ctenodactylidae; genus Ctenodactylus; species Ctenodactylus gundi. The sequence continues at coordinate 133,821 of PVKB01004444.1, forward strand.
TTTTTATTTTGAGACAGTCTCTAGTAAGTCTCTAAATTGCCCAGGCTGGGCTGAGTTTTGAAATCCTGCTTCTGTACCCTCTCAGAGTGCCTGAGTTACAGGCCTGCACCACTAGGTATGGCTAAAACAATGTACTCCTTAAAGGTTTTTTGAAAAGAAAATGTTTATACAGAGAAGATCAATATAAAAAATTTAGAGAAGATAAACTAAAATTATATTACAGAGCAATATTTGCAAATGTGCCTCCAAATCTTTATTTTATTTTTTGTTTTGTTTTTGAGGCCAGATCTCCCTCATAAACCAGTTTAGTCCTGAACTCACTATGTAGCCCAGACTGGTCTCAAACTCACAGCAATCCTCCTGCCTCAGCTTCAGTTATGGGGCTAAAGACATTCATTGTCATGAACAGTTCCCCAGTTCATGTGCTGGAGAGTCAAACCCAGGGCCTTGCACTAGTTGCACAAGTGATCTAACTGCTGGACTATGTCCCCAGTCCCACTTAAAAGTCTTGGTTACTATATGTGTGTCTGTTATGTTTGTATGTATATGTGTGTATCTATTTACTAAATGTACCTGACTTATAATGAGTTATGCAAAAATATTAACATTTCACTCAGACAAAAGAATTTCTTAAATAATGATATATGTGAGATTTTAAGTCTTAGAATTACATACCATATTTTCTAACATAGTCCTTTTTATTTTATTTTATTTTATTTTATTTTATTTTATTTTATTTTATTTATTTTGAGATGGGTCTCTCTTTGCAACCGAGGCTAGTCTTGAACTCACAATGTAGCCCAGGAAGGCTTGGACTTACAGCAGTCCTCTTGCCTTAGACTCCCTAGTGCTGGAATTACAGGTGTGTGACACCACACCTGGTTTTCTGTGGTGCTGGGAAATAGAACTCACAGCCTGTGTAACCGCTGTGCCTTTCCTCCAGTCCTACATTTTCTTTATATGTTGAGTTGCTGACAGGTGTCAAGGCTGTTTCCACAACTTAGCTGTGGTGCATCCCTGAAGTATGTTGTCTTTAATTATCTCCAGAGAATATCCTCGGGGGAGATACCAGCTACATCCAATGGTGTATCTGTTTTTATTTTTGTGCAGTGTGAGTCCGTCCCACGGGGCCCACCAACAGCGGAGGAGGCATCAGAGACATTGATCTCCGGGGCTCATTTCAGAGAAGCAGTCCCTAGATGAGGGGAGTCACTATATGAGCAGTCACTATGTGACGGTAGAGCAAGAGGGCAGTCCCAGAGCCGGCCAAGGTTCTGTTCACCCAGTCATCTCAGAGAGACAGAATTCTACCCTTATATGGAGTAGCGGAAGGCAGGCGGCTGGGCGGGGAGGGAAGCACGTGGGTGGATGTGCTCCGGACAGTGTGTGACGGGGTGAGCCTCAGGCACAAAACAACCAGGAAGTCCTGGGAGCTCAGGGTGCTAAGCTCAGGTGTCCCAGTTGTGAGCCAAAATGCTTGTGTCTATCCCGACCCCTACACCGTATGGAGTCGCCATACTGGTTTCCAGAGTGGTTGTGCTAGTTTATGTTCCTGTAGTGTAGGCAGCTCATTCTCTCCTAACCTCCTGCCTTCTTGCTGTCATTTATTTTTGGGCTTTTTTTTTTTTTTGGGGGGGGGGGGGTTTGCTTGTTTGTTTTTGAGACAGGGTGTGGCTCAGTAGCCCAGGCCTGTCCTGAATTCAGTAGGGAACCCAGGGTGGCCTTGGACTCAGGACAATCCACCTGCCTCAGCCTCCTGACTGCTGGGATTACAAGCGTGTACCACCATGCCCAGTTTTATGTGGTGCTGGGGAATTGCCTTGTGCATGCAAGGCAAGTGCTTTAATCCCTGTGCCATTCCTCCAGTCCTGTTTTTTGTATTTTTGATGTTAGCCACTCTGACTGGGATGAGATGGAATTTCAAAGAAGTTTTGATTTGCACTTTCCTAACGATTAAAGATGTTGAACATTTCTTCATATACAGTTGGTCATTTGTACTTCCTTTGAGAAGCATTCAGTTGTCCATTTTCCCATTATATCGTTTCCTTTGGGGAGGGTAATTTTTTGGGTTCTTTATATATTCTAGGTATTAACCTTATGTCAGAAAATTAGCTATCAAACGTTCTCTACTGTTTTGTAGATTTAGACTGTTTTGTTTTTAGCTCTGTTGTTTTCCTTGCTGTGCAAGAAGCTGTTAGATTTGATGTGGTCCCATTTATTGATTCTTTTTTTCTTTGTTTGAGACAGAATCTTGCTGGCTGGTCCAGGCTAATCCTGAACTCACTATGAATAAGTAGCCCAGGCTGGTCTCAAACTCAGCAATCTTCCTGACTCAGCCTCCTGAGTGCCAAGATCACAAGTGTGTGCCACCACACCTGGCTAATTTTTATTTGGTGCTGGGGAGTCAATCTCAGGGACTTGCACTTGCTAAACGTGCTCTCTGACCTCTGAACTGTGCCCTCAGACCCTTTTGTTGATTCTTGATTTCACTTCTGGTGCTATTAAAGTTCTTTTTAGGAAGTCTTTGCCTATGCCTTTGCCTTAACGTGTTTCAACTACAGTATCATCCAGCAGTTTCAATGTTTCTGGTCTTATATCTTGGTCTTTAATCCATTTTAATTTAATTTTAGTGCAGGATGAGAGGTAGGGATGTAGTTTCAAACTTCTGCATGTGGGTATCCAGTTTTCCCAGTACCTTTAAAAAGGTATCTTTTTAAGGTATGTATGTTGTTTGCTCTTTTGTCAAAAATCAGATGGCTGAGCCAGGCCCAGTGACACAGCACTCTGGGAGTCTGAGACAAAAATTTGCAAGTTCAAGCCCAGCCTGGTCTACCTAGCAATTTAGCAAGATTCTGTCTCAAAATAAAGGATGGAAAAGGTGGTGCAGCTCAGTATGAAGGCTGGCCCTGGGCTCGATCCAAAAAAAGTCTGGTGACTGTAGGTGCTTAGGTTCACTTCTATTTCATTGGTCTACATGTCTGTTTTTGTGCCAAAACCAAGTTGGTTTTTTTCACTGTGACTTTGTAATATAATTTGAAATCAGACAGTGCGGCACCTCCAGCTTTACTCTTGTTGCTCAGGATAGCTTTGCTGTAGCTATTCTGAGTCTCTTCTTATTCCATATGAATTTTGGGATTTTTTAGGGTTATTTTTTATTTTTCTTTGAGCCAGGGTCTGGCTCTGTAGCTCAGGCTGGTCGTGAACTATGTGACCCAGGCTAGCTTTGGATTCATGGCAATCCTCCTGCCTCAACCTCCCTACTGCTGAGATTATAGGCATGAGCCACCATGCCCAACTTTATGTGGTGCTGGGGAATTAAACTCAGTGCTTTGTGCTTGGTAAGCAAGTGTTTTAACTGCTGTGCCATTCCTCCAGCCCCTAGTTATTGGTATTTTAATAAAAGACTGCATTAAGTCTGTAGATCACTTTGGTAATACAACCACTTTCACAGTTTTAGTTTCTTTGTTTCATGAGGAAGGAAAGTCTTTTCATTTTGAAATGGCTTTTGGGTCTCTTCCTTCAGTGTTCTTTAATTTTCATTATAGAGGTCCTTTACCTCTTTGGTTAGATTGTTTCTTAAGAATTTGGTTTGGTTTGGTTTGGTTTAATATGGTTTGGTTTTTCATTTTAAAACAGGGTCTTGCTCTATAGTCCAGGCTGGTCCTGAACTGTGTAGCCCAGACTGGCCTCAAACTCATAGCAGTCCTCCTGCCTCAGCCTCCCGAGTGCTAGGATTACAGGCATGTGCCACCATGTCTGCCTTAATATTTTGTTTATATTAAAGTTGGCATTACAAAATTGCATATAGAACATGTCAGTTTCACATTAGAGGGGAAGCTTACAGATCTAGTCTAGAGTCCAGGCTTGCTTAATGTCACACAGCCAGAGCCTGGGGATGTTAGGTCAACCGCACTGCACTGCTTTTTCTCCCCTGTGTCATGCTTCTTCTGGATTCACTACATTGAACTTGCTCTGTAAGGATAATATATAAATTTGAGATAAAGTAATTATGAGATCCCATGCTTGTAAAAAAAAAAAAGAGAGAGACAATGAAGTAGTTACATGTAACCTTTATTATGTTATTTTAAAGGATATTGTTCCTTTCTTTGCTTTGGGTTATGATAAAGACAAATTCAGTGAAAAAAAATAGATATTTTTTGAGGCAGGGTCTCACTTTTTAGACCAGGCTGGTCCTGAACTCACTGTGGAGCCCAGACTGGCCTTGGACTCACCGCAGTCCTCCTGTCTCAGCCTCCCTAGGAATTACAGGCGTGTACCACCATGCCCAGCTTGTGTGGTGCTGGAGAATTGAGCTCAGGTACTTAGCCCTTGTCTAAGCACTTGCTGGGCAATCACTTTAGCCACTGAGCTAATCCTCCACCCCAATAAAATAGTTATCTGAGAACCATGATCTCAGTTTTTAACATTTTCTTCTCTTCATATCAAAATCAGTCTGGACAAGGCCAGAAGAAGCTACTTACAGGTCTCTCTTGCCATACAGGTATCACAGATACCTGTCAAGGAAAGAAAGAGAGGATCTAAGCTCCTGACTGCCAGCAGTGTGTTATGGTTGTGATGTGGGACAGTGAGGTGGAAATCAGAATTAGCAGCTGTAGTACTCCTCCGAGAAATGGGACTGAACCTGCCTGCACCCTCACTGTGGTGGTGTCCTCACTCTTAGAATGCACCTTCAACAGGATTAAACCCATAGCTCCTGCTACCTTATGCCCTTTATGCCAGCGCTAAGTTATTGAAATATTAGTTTATGTTGTGGATGAAGTGGGGGTAGTTTATCACTTCTGTTGAATGATTAACATAGCAGTAATTCTTAATACCTGTACATTATAGCTGTGATTAATTAAGAACATTAATGGCTATGATATTTTAAATTCCAGCATACCTTTCAATAAGCACACAATCATTATTGTACCACTCAATAAATTTTCATGGAGTAAACACATAAATGTCATTCCTACTCACAATAAATGTTGAGACTTACCATACCAAAGACTTCACAGCCTTCCCAGTTCTCTCACCAGCTTCTCATGTCTCTCCCGACTCCTCACATCACAGCAAAGGTAATCATACTGACCTCTCAGTTTCTTTATATTTGTTGATTTTTGAGCTTTATGTAAATGCCATTATAAAGACACAGTCTTCCCTTACTGGCTTCTTCTATTCAGCATTTCTATGAGATTCATCACTGTTACTGAAAATAAATCTGTTATTCTCTTTGCTTACTGTTCTGTTGTTTGACTGTGTCAATTCATTCTTTTATTGGAGGGCATTTGTATCAAGCAGTTTTGATTTTTTTTTTTTTTTGAGACAAGATTTCTCTCTGTAATCCCGGCTAATCCTGAACTCACTATTTAATCTAGGCTGGCCTGGAATTCTTGTTAATCCTCCTGCCTCAGTCTCCCAAGTGCTGCAACTACAGGTACCACCACACCTGGCCAAAAAGTGCTGGGGAATCAAACTCAAGGCCTTCTAATTGCTAGGCAAGTGCTTTAACCACTTTCACTTTTTGATTGGTGAGTTTAAGTTAAGGCCATTTTTTATGAAGTGCGTCGACATCCTTTGCTCGTTTTTAACTTCACCTACCTATTTCTTCTTACCAATCTATAAAATATCTTAAGTAATGTATATAATAAGTCTTCCTTTATATATATATATATATATATATATATATATATATATATATTCAGATATATACATACATACACGTTCATACCACATGTACACACATATACAATTCCAAGAGTCTTTTCTCACTCTTGCTATTTTCACTCTTAATAGTGTCTAAATTATAAGAGAATTTCATAATTTTATTTATTTGTTTTTGAGACAGAATCTCGCTGTGTAGCTCAAGCTGTTTCTGAACTCACTATGGAGCCCAGGCCGGCTGTGGACTCAGGGCAATCCTCCTGTCTCATCCTCCAAGTGCTGGGATTATAGTCATGTGTCACCACACCCAGCTTTACGTGGTGCTGGGGAATTGAAATTAAGGCTATACGCTTGCTAGGCAAGCACTTTAACTGCTATGCCATTCCTCCAGCCCCATAGTTTTGGTTTAAATTGATTTATCAGTGGCTTCTTTGTGGTTAGTTACATACTATTTAGCAAATACTTGACTCGTGGTCATAAAAGGTACTCTTACATTTCATATTCTAGCAATTTGTTTTTATTCTTTCACATTCAGATCTTCAACCCATCTAGAATTGCTTATACATGGTATGGGATAAGTTAAGGCCATTAATTTTTGCTGGGATTTATCAAGATAACAAAGGTAGGGGAAGAAAAATAAGTTGGAATTATAAAACAAAAATATGAAAGAATAACGATCTTTTGTTTTAAAAATACTTCATTTATAAAAAAAGATCAGAAAGCATAGAATTCTCTAGTAGTTCCTATTGTTTATACCTTACATTAATATGGACTCTTTGTTATAGCTACTGAACCAATATGTGTATATTATTGATCATGACCCCCAATTTACACCAGCATTCACTGTCATGTAGTACAGTTCTAGGGGTCTTGGTAAATATATCATTATATAACCTTAGCTTTACAATTCTTTCTTACATTTTTTATGAAATAACCAGAGATATGATGAATTTTCAATTTTTATTACTCTCAAAGTTCAAAAATAGCAGTAAAATGAACAGGGGCAATTGTTGAGATCATAATTGAAAATCTTATTATAACATACTGTAATTAAAATATTTGGTCAGGAAAATAAAATGCATTGACCTAGGATACAAAATAGGTAGGTACTTTAGGGTATGGGTTCATATCTCTGACATTAAGGAATCTGGCAGTTGATTGCTCCGTATGTGACGCTGCTGGCACTGCTCTCTCAGTGTCTCTTCATGAACAAGCAGAAGAGTAAAAGTCTCCTGGAATCTGTGTGAAACTATTTGTTATTTTATTGCTAAGCTCATGAAGAAAACGCAGTGGGTACAATCTGCCCAGGCAGCACCCAAATTACCATTCCATATCAGCTTCAGTCCACCAGTGCAAACGTCTTTTATTCTTAGCAGTGGCTGTCAGCATCAGCTACTGTTAAAACCCCTTTTAACCCACATTCATGAAATCCCATGATTATTTAGATCATCAGCCAGATTCTCGGTAAGCCAAAACTGTTTTTTGTGCTTTAACTGACACAGCAATTGACTATTTTGTAGTTTACAGGACTCTTTATTAAGTACTCATCTATGCATATCTACATTTTGTCATGATTAGGAATATCTACATTCTGATCCCAGTCTGCATAACCACATCTTTTACTCCTCACTTGCACCAGTGCTTACACCAGTATACTTCCCCTGTACCCCAGCACATTTACACCTCTTCTCTTTCCTCAAGGAAACTAATGATCATTTAGTTAGAGGAACGATTAGTAGGAGGGCCTGGAAGGATCATGATGGACTTTGTTGAAGAGTCCCCATGAACTCATTATGTAAATTCAATGCTTAAACACCTGTTCTGTAGCCTGACCACACTGTTTGTTATTCGTTTGGCATTACTCAGTATTTTCTTCCCTGTGCCAATGCTTATACTGTACTTGTGATCTATTAAAATTTTATGAGGTCTTCAAGGCTTTCCTCTAAGTCAACTTGTCCATAAAGCATTCCTGTCTCTTGCGTCAGAAAATAGTTTTTGCCCCCTCAAAGCACCTAACATCACCTCTGCTCATAGACTACCCTGCGTAGTACTCTCCTAGGAAGCTATTAAGGAAGTCTGAAAATATTGTTACCTGCGTATATCTTGCAGCATTTCGTCCAAGCTTTTGAACATCTAGGTATTCGGAAAATATCTGCTGGGTGAATTTTACTTTATGTTATGATTAATGGATCTCTTTCAAAATTATCTGATCTATGAGAAAGTAAAAGACAAATGTATGGTGATTATAGCAAGATACAGGTCATAATGTATTTATATTGTTATTGGACAGTCTTTGTTGTAAATGAGAAGGAAATATCAAAATGGGCCTATGGCTGTCTAACATCATTACCAGTATCTTCATCAATTTACAACATATAATTTGGAATTTTGAAGATAACCCATAGAAACATCATGAGAGACCTAAAGTAATGGGAAGTTTAATGTAACAACATTTTTGTAATAGAACTAAAATCAAACAGCTATTTAATAATAACTATAAAAAACAGTAACAGCTGACATTAGAACACTTACTGTGGGCCAGGTATTAGGCTAACACTTTTTTTTTTTTACTTTTAGTCCTAAAAGATAGGGTTGTTTGAGATGTTATTATTATTTTCTACATTTGGAAGATGAGAAAACAGGTGTAGAGTAAATTCGTTTCTTGCGTTATA
>PVKB01004445.1:0-141881 GCA_004027205.1 Ctenodactylus gundi
GGAGGATTGTGATGGGAGCCCAGCCTGGGCAACTTAACTACTTAGCAACACCTTGTCTCAAACAAACAGAAAGGGGCTGGGGGTGCAGCCGAGCCCAAAAGCCCTGAGTTCAGCCCTTACTGCCGCAAATAATAACAGTAATAACCACAGAGAAGCAAAGCAACTTCCAGTGGATTGAGGCCTAAGCAAGAAAGCAATGACCCAGCACAGCCAAGCAACTTCAGCAAAGGGAGGAGACTGGACAGTGGCCTGGGAAGACATCTTAATCCCACTCACTGCTAACTTTTTATTTATGGCTTAATTTAGCCAGCCTTCCTCAGAACTGGGGTTAGGCTGACAACAGAGCCGGTTCCTAGCCACTGCGAATACAGGTTTGTTCAATAAATATTGATTACCAGAACGCACAAGTCCCGAGTTCCTGAGGAGATTCGGAACGTCAGCCCTTCTTGTCACAACTGCCCCAGACTGTGTGGTTTCTCTTTAATGACCTTCTCCCCACCAGGGCCATGGGGTCACCGCGGCTGGGACGCCTGAGTGTACTGTCTACTCTCCGTCTCCACCAATCCCACCTGCTAGGTGCAGGAACTGGACGTACGAGGGACGCAGAAGTGCTTGCTAAGTGCACAGATGAATGGAAACAAAACAGTCTCCACCGCCCTGCGGTTAAAAATCTAGCGTGTGAGGAGAACACCTGCATGCAGTATGACGCAGGAATTTTACTCCTTTCTCAAGTCCCATTTCAAAGCAATTTTATTTGTTGGTTAAAGAGCAGACGCCGCACTGCAACGCTCTTGAGAAACTGTGAGAAATGCAAGCCAGCAAGGAACACTTCGCATTAGGGGAAATGCTGAGTCAGGCACCAATCAGGAAGAACACATGGCATGATGCACCAGTCAGGTGGCCCCCGTACTCTGGAAATGGATCCTGGTATTAATATTGAAGTAGGTGGGCATCTGAGCTACTTATCAAGATATTATTTCCAGTAGCGAACAGCAGTCTTGCAAAGAGAAGCCATGGAGAACAGACCTTCCCCAGCCACCCGTCGTCTGAGGCCGACTTGGCGCTCCTCATCCATCACCATGCCAGGCACTGGTGCCCACCCTGCCCGTGGCAGCCGGGGTGGCTACACGGACAGGTCTCCTGCTGATCGATTGGGAAACTCCTCTGGAACCTGGAAAGAGAGCTCTCTGTTGACACAGCTCCGCCTCTTCCGGGTGTCTTTCCAAAAGAGCTAAAGATGTCACATGACAGTGACACAGGCATGCCCTTGCTTACCGCACGCGACTGGCCATGGCTAACTCTCTGAGGCGGACAGCGTGTCCCCAATGGCCGAGTGGAAGAAGACGCGGCCTGCCCGCACAGTGGAGTGTCAGGCTGCCTGAAAGAAAGACAAGTTTGGATCCTTCGTGGGGTGTACCCTGAGCCCGGCACGCCACTCAACGTTCATCAGACTCGGGGGGTCAAGTACTACGTGGACCCACCTGCGTGAGAAGCCCAACACACAAATGGTCACAGAGCAGGAGAAACGAGAGAGGACACACGGGAGGGAGGCCTGGCAGAGGCGGGCAGGGGACCAGGGGACAGAGCGGGACGGAGGGAAGTAAAAGCCGACCCAGGCGCGGCACGCGTGTGCACCAACCCCCCAAGACGCGCGCGATTATGAGCAGGGGGTCTACATGTGGCAAACAGGTGCACAGAAACAGCCGTGAGGGGTCGGAGTGAGGTTTTCTTTGGTTCTTTTAACCCGGGGATCAGACTGAGATTTTACCTTCAGGCGAAGGAATTCAAAGCAGACGTGGGGAGATTTGCTGCATTTGATAATAAACCACGAGATCCACAGATAACGATTGCCCAGACGTCCCTGGCGCGTCTGCCCGCGTGCGGCTGCCCTGGGCCCCCTCCGCAGGGCTGGCCCTGATGCAGACCTCCGCTGCGCCCTCCTGCTCCCTGTGCGCAGACGCGGCCTTGGATTCTCAGAGTCCAGTGAGTTTATTCTCCCGGAGCCCAGGAGAGAAAAGAAACTGTCCTCCGCCCAGAGGGTGCGGGGTAGGGACCCAGGGCGGGGCGCCTACAAAACCGTGGGGCACTGCCGGGGCAAGGGAGGCACCCCTCCACTCTTCCCGGCAGAAGGAGCTGGGGCAGGCCACACACTGGAGGGTCCCTTTTGAGAAAAGTAGGGAAGAAAGTCATCAAACAAGCCAGGTCAGCACTCTGGGAGGCTGAGGCAGGAGAATCGAAAGTTTGAGCCTGGGCTGAATATCCAAGCAATGTGTTGAGGACCTGACTCACAGCAAATAAATAAATAATTTTTTAAATTTAAAAATAAGAATAAAAATGGGGTGGGATATATCTCAGTGAGAAGGCCCTGGGTTCAATCATGAGCACTGGGGGGAAAAAATGACTCTATTTGTTGAGTAATTCTTGCTCCAGGGGAGGATTAAGGGAACACAATGGTCCCACCAAGCCACACGTGTCACAGAGGGCTCTCTGAAGGCTGCGCACGCAAGGTCAGGGAAGCCACAGGGCTGCTCCGGTTATGTGGAGAAAACAGGCAGTCATGCTGTCAGTTTTCAAGTCAAAGAAGGGACAATCAAAAACATATCATGTATTAAATTTTTTAAAATCCAGTAAAAACACATTGTCATGAATTCTCCTCGTGACACTCGGCCTCTCTTCAGACACACTCGCCTCCCACCCTGCCACGCCCTCCCGACACCCCTTGCCTCCTGCGCCACGCTCTGACACAGCTTATCTTCTGCGAGGGTCTTAATAAGATCAGAAACACAGTGAGGGCTGCGGCCAGGTGCCATCCCGCAGACAGGTGGGTTGCGGAGACACAGCAGTGTGCCCTCGCCCACGTGAGTCACCGGGTCTGGCAGAGTGTGGCTTCTGGCTCTTTCCCGGAGTCAAAATGACCATAAAAAGTCAACATTTTCCATGTATTTGGGACATCCCGGCGACCATGATAGCTCAACCAAAGATGCTCAGGAAAGAGGACTTCCAGAGCTGCTTCAGGAAGTAGCAGGTATGTATGCTTAAAACAAGGAGGATTCCTGGCAAAATGGCTTCAATGTCACACTTGCCTTGAATTTGTCCATTCTTTGTAAATTGCAACCACACCGCGTACTAACCAGCAGTCAGCCACAGCGGGGGAGACCGTGTGCCACCACGTGTCTGTTATCTTTCCCGGCCTTCCTGTGGTGTGCCGGGCACCGTCCCAGGGTCCATGTCTCAGTGCTGTAGGACAGACACCCCATGTTACAAGAGTGATACACGAGAAAAAGGCCACTGGGGAAATGAGAGATGAGCCCAAGCATTTTCTTTTACAGAGCAATACTTCGGAATGTGCGGGGTTCCTTCTCCCTGAATTCAGATAACCACAGGAATACAAGTATATTTGAATTCCCCCCGTGTCAGAATTCAAAGACAGACCCTGAACACGGTGACTTTGTCTGGGTAGGTCACCCCAGGATACGAGCAGGGGTGCCTGGTGACAGCCTCGAAGGACCCTGGCCTTCCCTCAAGGTCAAACCATAGCGACATGAGGGGAGGCTTAACTCTGCAACGTGGAATCAGCTAGGGCATCGTCTCGTCGTGTGTCACGTGGCGGCCTCTCCTCACTGTCCCCTCAGCACACAGTCTCCAATGCTCTCTACACTGGGAAACGTCATTGGCTATTTTTTTTCTTTCCTTGTTTTTCTTTGCAATGTCGCAGGAGCAGTATCAGCCATAAACTTTAAACCTTTGAGCTTATTCTAGAGTTTGACACCAAAGGAATGGGGGCGCTGTTCCCCCGGTCCCACCCCTCCCCGGCCCTAGGATCACATGTCAGTCGCGCACAGAGAGCGCTGCCGATTTTGGCACAACCCTGACTTTCAGACAGGCAAGCCACCTGTGGTGACAGGGCTCAGAAGAGAGCCTGTCACCCACGCACCTTCTCACAGGATTCCCCCAGAGTGACAGGCCCCACCATATACCTTAACGTCTACTATTTACAAGCTGTGTTGTTGGATATAACCGGCCAATTTATCATGGTAAGCAGCAGCAGTGGAAGGCTGTCCCAGAGCAGTGGGGAAAAAATGACATCTCTGTTCACCGTGTCACAGTGTTGGTAGCGGTGCCCCCACACTGGAATGCGGCTCCCTTCTAAGGAGACGCAAACTGCGTGGCTTGTGGGCAGCGCGTCACGTCAGCCACATCCAGCTTTGGTAACTCCCAGAACCACTTACCACATCTCAGAAGTTAAAATGCCTCATTCATGAGATGTCTGCAAATTTCTAAGAGTAAAGAATGTTTATTTCTTTGATAATTTGAATCAATTAATAACTGAGGGATTTCCAGTGCTGCAGACTGATAATTAGCCTGAAAGTATCAAATGGCTAGACCGTGGGTGCAGACCTGTCATCCAGTCTTCTGGGAGGCTGAGGCAGGATGATCAAAAGTTGGAGCTCAGCCTGGACAATCTAGCAACTTAATGAGACCCTGTCTCAACATCAAAAGTCAATAATGGGCTGGAAATGTAGCTCATTGTGAAGGCTTTAACATGAGGCCCCAGCACCATGATAAAACAGTACCAAGTTGCTTTTATTTTCCTGAGATAGGGTCTCACTATATGGCCCAGGCTGGCCTTGAACTCAAAGCCATCCTCCCGCCTCAGTGTCCCAACTAAATTGCTTTATTTCTATATTAAAATTATTTTTATTCTTGAAGCACCAACAAGGTAAGGATTCCCAACCACCTTGTCAGACGCAGCTTTGGCTGTACTTGCTCCCGGGGTGGCACATGACTGCCTACGGTTGCTTCTGTAGCAAGCAGACGCCACCATTCTGGGAACTGGGAGCCCACGAATGCGTCTGTGTTGTCCCCAAACTCTGTGGGCACAGGGTGCATCCAGATTTGGACTCCATTCCAGTGACCTGGCAGACACACTTGATTACTCCCCTCAGCTCCCACAGGTGAAGAAGCTCCTCACTGGCCACATGGAGGCTGGGACATCCTGGCTTCACCACCGGAGTCAACAGAACGCCAGAAACAGGATCCACAGGGCTGGCATCCCAGCACTCTGGGAGGCTGGCGTGGGAGAATAGGGAGTTCGAGCCCAACCAGGACAACCTAACAACTTGATGAGACCTTGTCTCAAAAGGACCCTAGAAAGGGCTGCAGATGTAGCTCAGAGTAAAGCCTCAGGGTTCCACCTCCAGAACTAAAATAAATAAACAAATAAATAAGATACACGCTATCCGAGAGATCTTGGTGGCCTGTATAGTTGAGCTCCAGGGGACAGACTGGTCTTTGAACTGACTCTTCCTTCTGGTGTTCCAAATGACCACACACACAGGGAGCGTCCCTGAAAGTCACCCTGGAAGTTTGCCTACAGGCTGTCCCGCGCCTGGTCCCTACCCTGGCTCAGCCTTCCTCGGTGTCTCTCAGGATTCTGGTCCCACTGGATTAATACCATGTGAGTGTGATTCTACGCCAGTAAATGCCCAGTTCTAAAAAGGACAAGCCTGCACCCCAGCTGGACATTGCCCTGAAGATGTCCCCCACTGGGATGCGGGAAAAGATGCCGCTCCCAGAATATACCCTTTGGGAGCTACAACAAAGAACCCAGAATCCCAGGAAGCAATCAGGAGGCAGATAATTCTATTTGCAATCATGCAGAGTGCAGGGAGTTAGAACCCCCCTCTGTTATCACAGAAAAAAAATGCCTGAGGGATGCTGTGTTCTCTGCAGCCAGGAGATAGATGTCCTGTGATTTGGGGAAGTGGCATCTCTTTCACGGACAAGGACGCGTGACTGGGGTCCGGGAGCCCGTCTCTAAGACATACTCAAAAAATAAGCAGGTCTTAAAGCTTGCTCAGAGATACCCTTCCCCAAAGCCCCCTACCCGCAGACCTCGGGGACCACACAGGAGGTCACCACCATGACACACTGGCTAATTTTATCTCAATAGGATCAACCAGCACTGTCCAGGGAATGGCATACAAGGAACAGATTTAGGAACCCAGGAGAGCCCCCTCACTCCGATGCTAATTTTCCCGGTGACCTCAGCCACATCCCACAATGGTTCCTGTCTGTGAGGTAAAGATAACAGGCAAAGCCTCGCCCCTTCCCCGCCCCCCAGGAGAAAGTGGGATTAATTAAGCAGCTCCCTGGAGACTCAAAGGGGAGGGAAGGGCTGGGCTTAACAAAGGAGGTCCCCATGCCGTCCAGGCCAGGACAGCCCTTCTAGTCTCTCCAAGGTGGCCCTGAGGGGGCTGGGAAGGAGCTGGCTGCCATGCCCCGCAGTTACCAGGGGTTAATGGAAGGACTGAACCTGAGGCCGCGTCCCTGCTCACCCCTGCTGGCCTGACACACTCCTCTTGCACGCTCCCAGCAGGCAGCCAGGAGCAGGAACAATTTTTTTTTTAATGAGACTGGGGACCGACCCAGGGCCTCTGCACTGACTGAGCTACATTAACAGCCCATTTTTTAATTTTTTTATTCTTGTTTGTCTTGATACGGGCATTGCTAAACGTCCAAGTAGCTCAGCTGAGATTCTCCTGCCTCAGCCTCCCCGTATGCCAGGATGACAGGCTGGGCCAGCACCACCACACTTGAAAACAGTCTTTTTCCCTAATGAAAAATGAAATCTCCTTAACAAGCATGTCGAATGCATGACCGACCCACAGTTTTTCTGTGGGATTTTTTGCCCTTTTCCCTTCAATGTTAGCTTTTTAAACATAAGTTTTATTGTTTATATGCATTAACTATCTCATATATCTTACACGTGGCCCAAAACCATTCCTCTTCACTCAAAAATTTGAGGGACAAAAATATGGCCCCCGACACAGGTTTGACCTGTGCGCTCCTGCTCGCCGTGAAGAGAGCCATCTGGGCCTCGAGGAACTGGCACAGTAGCTGTGAAACTGGTGCGTCTGCCCATCGCACAGGGCCATGGCCAGCTGGAGACCAGGGAGTTGTGGGAGTCGCCCTCGGCCACGGCATTGCCCGCTACACCCCCTTGGGGGAAATTAGTCCTTCATCCTTTATGATCCTCGACTGATTGGGCAAGGCCCACCCACAGGAGGGAGACTCTGCTCCCCAGCGGCACCCATTCAGCACCATAGGTCCTGGAGGAAGGACCTCTTGCAGGGCAGCCCTTGCGCTGTTGGGAAGCAGGACCTGGCCGAGGGGGCCGTTGGGGTGCGACCCAGAAAGATGTGCTCTTGTCCCCAGTGCCTCCCTTCTCTCTCTACTTCTGGCTGCCATGGGGAGCAGCGGGCCCCTGTGCCCTGCCGCCGTGTAGTGCGCCCAAACCACCCTCTCCTGTGTCAAGGATTTTCCCCTAGTGACAGGACAGGAAAGCCACCAATGCCCTGCTCTTCCCCCCACGAAGTCCCGAGAGCCTTCTGCAACTGGGGCGTCGCCTTCCCCTCTCCTCCCGCACCTGTGCCAACACGCACCACGTTCCTTAGCAGGAGGGCTTAGACGCTCAGCCCTAGGGGGCCGTGATCACCAAGGGAGCCGTTGCGTGGGGGGCAGACGCCGGGAGCTCCTCGCCGCCCGGCAGCTGGGCTCATGGCCGCTGGCTTTCTCGCTTGTTTGCGTTTTCGTGGTGCTGGGGATTCAGCCCAGGACCTCACGCCGAGGCGCATCCCCAGCCTGCTGCGGTCGGGCTCAAACTCGCGATCCCCTGCCTCAGCCCCCAGAGCGCCTGGCCACAGGCCTGGGCCTCCGCTGGCAGCTGTCATCACCCCTTCTAACACTCGGGGGTAGGTGATGAACCCAGCCATATCTGATGGGCCGAGCGCACTGCATCCCTGGTTCCTAGGACAATGCTCAGCTTGCCCTTCCCTCCCGTGTGACTGCTTCGTGTTCCTGGGCTTTTGCCAAGGAACCCTTTGTCCTTGTGTCTTTGTGTCTTCTTGTCCCTGTGAAGGGCTCACTACGGCAGACCTAGAATGCCGCCCGTCTCAAGTCCTGGTGAATCCATCAACAGTTACGTCCTTACGTAAAAACTACAAAAGGCAAAATAAACTTCTAAGATATTTTAAAAGCACGTTGAAATATGAAGTATTAAAAACTTCACCTCTGACTTCAGACTCCTGTATCCCTGGCCTCGACAGGAAAGTGGCAGGGGCTGGTTGAAATCCCGGCTGTGAGGATTCACTGGGGATGCACGGAGCCACCTCACACACCGTAGGGCTCCGTTCCACCGCATACTTATGACTGTGTTCTGGGTGTGGCGAGATCACCTAAAATCTGCTTTCTAATGCCGTGTTTAAGAGGCTAAAACATTGTTATTAGCATCGTCACCACGCTGTGCAAACAATCCCGAACCCCTTTCTCCGATTGACCTGGAATTCTGAGCCCTTTGGCCTACTTCCCCTCAACCCTGGCTCAGCCGTGTCCCTTGGGAGTCACCCTGCTGTTCAACACTCCAGGGATGTCAACCGTGGTTGCGTCAGTCATTGATGATGTCAACTGTGTATTGTGTTGGCTTTTGTTTTGCTCTGCCATAGCTTTGTTTTGTTTTGCACTTCTGGGGCTCGAACCCAGGTCCAGTGGTGCCAGGCGAGCCCTCCAGCCTGAGCTGTGCCCCCTGGTCCACTCAGCATTGCCTTCTTTTCACTTCATTGTTGTAGAGGGGTCTCACTGAGTCACTAAGTTTCTCGGGCTCAAACTCACGATCCTCTTGTTTTAGAAGAGTGTTGGGATTCTAGGCCTGTGCTGCCAGGCCCAGCTACACATGACATTGTTTTTAAATATAAGACACCAAAAACCAAACTGACCACCAAGAGGAACATTATTAAAGCATTATAGATTCACATAAAGACTAAAATATATCAGCTAAGAGTTTCGGAACAGATCTATGTCCATTGACATGGGGAAAACATAAAAGGCAGTTGTTTTATTTTGGTTATATGTGTAATCCCACAAATGTGGGGAAATTCAGGAAGCAAGTGTCAAAAATGTTGGCAGTGGTTACCTTGGAGACATCACTGGTGGTTTTTCTAACCGCTGTGTTGGCACTGGCCACCCTGTCCCTCTTGCGGTGGTTGAATGCGGAGCATCCTCCAACGGCCTCCACGCTTGGGGGGTGCAAATTAGCTGTGGGCCTCACGTGCCGTGAGGAGGCAGGTCCTGCTGGAAGAGGCAGACCGTGAAGGCATGGGACTCACAGGGTGTGGGGGGTCGCGGATGGTGTGGCCTGGAAGGGTACACTCTTGCTGCAGCTTCTGCCCAAGCCTGACCCTTCCCCTGGTGACACCGTGAGAAACTACGGGATTCTCGTCGCCATTCCTAGAGGCCCATGGAAGGGCTGAGACCTCCTGAAACTGTGAGCTAAACCAGACTTTCTGAAGGCGTGGAAGGTCAAATACTGTGTCCGGCAATGTACACCTGATTAAGATGCCTTTATAATAAAACCAGCTATTGAATAGCGGGAGCCTCTTATCGCTGACATCCCACCTGGACCGCCGCTCCGGGGAGTTCATGCCCGCCTCAGATCCAGTGTGGTGGCTCACGGGTGCTGCCCAGCCACCTGCTTGTGCCACCACGTGGTACGGCTGTGGCCTACGGGAGGGCATCAATGGCGTCGTTCTAAAGGAAATGGGAGCAGAAGGAAAGGTGAGAAGGCATAAGGAAGAGAAGGAAGAAGACAGATCAACAAGGGCGGGCAGCCGTCTTCTGGTAAGATCCAGCCACCATGTCTGTCGTGGGCAACGTCCCCCAAAGGTCTCACGTGTTTGGGTTATGTGTGGATTTCAAGTGCTGTGGAGGGGGGCCTAGTAGCATGCGGCAGTTTGCGGGGCACGTGACCTCAACCGATACGTTCTTGACCCGACTTCTCTACCCTGACCCAGTCCTTCCTCTTGTCACGCTGGGAGCAGCTGTTCTCTGCCAGACCCTCTGGCCACGGCCCACCACCCTTGCGTGGACTGAGGCCTCCCGAAGCTGCCAGTCAGGTATATCTTTCCTCCCTTCACTTGTGAGCATTGGGTATTATGTCCCAGCAATGAAGAAATGCCTTTGAAATAATGTGAATTCAAACTGTGGCCGCCACACACCGAGGTTCTGTGCTAAAATAAATTCAGAGGGAGACATAGAATAGCAAATACAAAGCCACTAAAATCGTGCTGTGGTCAGTGAACACTGGAGATGCTGTTGCTTCCCCTGTGTGACAGTCGGGGCCCTCAGCAGCCCACACCCTAAGGCCTGGGCCACTCCTAACTCACCTGGAGCCACAGAGGTTCCCAGTTCATGAGGAGACCTGGTGTGTGTTGTTCTTTCATGGATGAAGGTGACTGACTTCCGGTGGATGCTTTATACAGTCTGCAGACCTATTCTGAACTGGTTTCTGTGTCTGTGTGGCTTCTGATATCTTTACTACCACTTGGCAAGAAAACGCCCAAGAAGCAAAGTGTTCTAGGTATGTTTAAGCTGATTTAAGCATCCGGCACTGTATCCGTGCACCAAAAATTATACGGCATCCCTTCAACATCTACAAATCTTTATGTTTTATGCATCTTTTAAAAATACAGGCACTATTTTTATTTAAAGGAAAAAGCTTATCGATCTAATATGTACCATTTTTTTTCCTCAGATGCTGCCTTAAAGACCACTAGAGGTACGTAGCGGGCAGTGTGTCCCAGAGAATAAGTGCCCTGCTCCAAACCTGTGACAGCCTACGGAAAGCACCCTCTAACCCCATACCAATGTGCAGTGGGGAAGCCACCCGACCAGGAAAAGCCAGGCAGCCTGACGCCTCAGCCCCGGCCGGCCACCCCACCTCCCCTTCCCCCATTCTCCCCCACACTGGCCTGTTTGTTTATCTTTATCAGAAAGACAGACTTGTTCTTGAGCCAGAGAATTTTCTAACATCCTGCCGCCAACATCTGAGCAGAATAGAACGCTTTGGAGGGTCAGATGAAAAGAAAACTTCCCTCTCAAAGGGGTGACAAAGAGATCAGTGCTTCTGCTTGAAGCCACAGAATGCGGAGAGATTGCCAGCTACAGCCAATCAAGGAGCCATTGTGAAGGGCCCCGCCACTGGTCCGAGGTGGTGTGACAGGAAGGAGACGTGATTGGCCCCCAGCTCTGCGGAGCGCAGCGCCACCCTGCTGGCCTCCGAGGTCCCTGTGTGCGGTGTGAGTGGCGACAGCCAGGACTGTGCGCTGAAGCAGGGCCCACCTATTCGCTGGTCTATAAACAGCAAAACAGAGAGTATGGCATGTGATCAAACCACACGGAGGATATTTAAACTCAAAACTTTTAATTATGGCAAAAGACACCGGCCATGAATCCTCAGCAAACCTCCGTCACTTAGAGCACACTCATCCCGTCACCCTCGCCACCTTCTGAAGCAGCTCTGGCGGCCTCCTTTCTGAGTGTTTTTAGCAAGTGTGATCAAAAATAGGGTGACTGCCGCCACCAAGCACCATCCCACGGAAAGGCAGGCTTGTGAAAACATGGCCGTGTGTCCTCACCCACATTAGTCACCGGCTCTGGCACTGGGTGACTTTTGGCTCTTCCCCAAAGTCAAAATGAAAGGACAGTGTTTCTAATTGATTTAAGACATCGAGGCAGCCACAACAGCACAACTAAGTTCATTCAAGAGAGAGGACTTCCAGAACTGCCTCAGAAAATCGCAGGAAGTGCAGGATGAGTGTGTTCAAAGCGAGGGGGACTCGTGGCCATGTGTCTTCTACTTATTTCTGATGGATGAACAAACGTGTGGCCTCACGTTGTTGCAATGGAACACAATTCCTTGACGACGAACCAGCTCTGGACATTTCTAGACTTCCAATAACCAACAGCGCACATTAGAATTCATTGTTTGGTTCCTTGGTGGGAGCTCGAAAAACATGGCACCTTTAAAATCTCCCCACACAAAGAGCACAATCTTCCTCTGATGAATGTCTGCTTTGAGGACATTTGAGGAGAATCATCATATCAGGACTGAGACTGTTTGCACACCACATGGTTGTCAATAATCCACTTCTCATCATTGGTTATCGGTTGCTTCCCCAAAAAAGGATCATTTTTCTCATGTTAAATGAGCACAGATGCTTCTATGCACTGTCACGTCTGCCAGATGAATGTCCTTGAAGCCATGAGGAATCCAGGACCCCAAACCCCAAGCTTGCTTGCCCATCCCAGCTTCTTTGGGGGGTTGTGAGCTCCTGGATGATGGGTGTTCAAGGCTCTGCAGTATCTCATGTCATGGCACGTGAGTTTCACTTGGTCAGTGTCTTTATTTTGTTATCACCAACCTCGGTGGCCCTCCCTGACCGCAAGCACCACGGAGGTGAAAACGACCAGCACAGAATTGCATGGACCATCCCCGGCACTGACACGCTTGTGGAGCATGGTCACCGTGACCTGTCTGCAGCTTTTCACAAGCTTGGCGCGTGCTCTTCCCTGTACGGAAGTGACACAGTGGCCTATGGGGAAATGCAGCTTGGCTTTCCATCTTCACCTCATTGGAAAATCTCCAAAACTCAACCAAATTGCTCAGTGTATCAGTTTGGGTTCTTTCAAAAGGCAGAATTTACAGAAATTATAACAAAAAAGAACCTAGGAAGGCCTACAAATCTGAGAATAGAGATAGTCTAAGATGGCGGCCTGCAGGAGCAAGAGCTGAAGTATCCGACGGCTGTTCAGCCGCAAAGTAGAACTCCCGCCAGTGAGAGTTTGCTGTGGATTTCAGTTGTTCGAAGAACAATGGAAAAACTAGAGCCTGAAGATTGGTGACTGAAGATCAGCGACGGGCAGACAGGTGCAAGATGAGACTGGAGCGGATCTGTGATGACGATCTGCAGCGTGTAGCAAGTCGGCGTCCGTAGACAACTGCGAAGGCGAGAGCTTTCCCAGAGGAAGAAGCTGTGACAATTGTCCTTCTTTCTTCCCTTTATACTGTTCAAGTTCCAGCTGGCCCTCCCACATCCGGGTGGGTGCTCTTCCCTCATTGGCTGGCCCACAGATCACTCACACTCTAATCCAGGCTGGTGCTCAGTTCCCAGTCTGTGTGTGGTTCCCAAACCCTAATCCAGGTGTGGCTCCTGATTGCCTCAAGTTGACATAGTCTCTCCCACGATCACACACGGTTTTTTCATAATGAAGCTAGAACTGTCATCTGCCAAATGACAGAGCAGTAATATGACGTGAATGACTCCAGCACTTACAAACACGGGCTAGCGCCATCTGTTGCAGAGATGCTTCATGACTTTTCTGATAGCCCAGTAGTTCACTGACTTAAGCAGATGACTGGATCTCTCTCAAATTTCTAATCCATAAAGTGAGAACTTACAATGATTTCAGAATAGCTGTCACTATGGTTGAATTAAAGTAAACATTGGCATTATTTTGCAAAGCATAAATTGTTTTACAAATGTGTCACTACTAGTCCCCGTCACCAGACCATGCTGTGTGCTAAGTGTTCTTGCTAAGCTCTTCAAGTGCATTTAAGTCCCACAACAATCCTAGGAATTGGGCAGGTATCATAGCAATGCCTTTTCCAGATCTGGAAGCTTACAGACAGGGGTTTAAGGCGAGGTGTTCTGGACGTGTGAGGCAGTGATTGTGTTCAGATGATCGAAACAGAATTAATCAGCCATGTCTTCTAATACATGAAGGAACTGGGGATCATACAAAGACAGGAAGATCTGGGGCTTGGGGGACCTGAAGATGGATGAGGTCTCAGCTGGTTTGAGGGTGTGGTGTGGGGACCACACCAGGAACACGTAGGGATCCTAGACTCAAAGACACAATGATCCTCACCCATCACTGATGTCCAGAAACTCAAGACTGCAGTTAAAGTCAACCTTGCACAAGTTAAAACAGTCGCCCAAATTCTCACGGTCACAGTAGGACAAGAAGTTGCAGCACTGAAAGTAACCCAATTGGCAATCCCACCACGGATGGCTTATGGCTTCTTATGGGCCAAGTCCCAGACCACACACACACACAAACACACTGCCATCTTTCTATGTGTTACATGTATGATAATCCTACAGGGACTCAGCTCTCATTTCTGCTGTACAGGACAGAAGATCTGCTTTCAGGGACATTAACTAACCCATCTGAGTATGGCTCAGCCCAAACAGAAGTGTTGCTGTGAGTGCGGCCTCTGGTCTCTGCTCTGATGCCCTGTGTCATCATAGAAGGTGTTTCACATGACATAGCAAAAAATCAAACATGCTGTTCTGCTCATGATAAAAAGGAAGTCACTTTTGGGTTCATTTGTCCCCCCCCCCTCTCTCTCACTCTCTCTCTCTCTCTCTCTCTCTCTCCCCCCTTAGTAAGGGTTGAACCCAGGGCCTTCACACTGAGCTCCATCCAAATGCATGAGGCTCTGGAGGGTAGGGGGACACTCCAGATCCAAACCATAACAATTAACAATGCCCTTAATGATGAGAGGGAGCTGAGAGATTCTAGCTGCAGAGACTGTCAGGAGAGACGGAAAATCCTCATTTGTAAGCCTCACTGCCCTCAGAAGTGGGCCATTCAGGTTCTCGCGAAGTCTCACCAGGGGTCTCTCTGCATGCTTCCAAAATTACATTGAACAAAATGTGCTCTGGTCCCTTTCTTCGGCACAGTGCCATGACTGGAAACGTGTGTTACTGGGAGGCGGGGCCTGGCAGGAAGGGGCAGGTGCTTGGGGTTTGACCTGGAGGGAGTGTGTCAATTTGGAGAGACTAAGAGAGGGGGTGCCCAGGACAGAGCTTTCAGGCGTGTGTGCCATTGACTCATGCACCAGGAAGTGAGCTAGGAGCACCCACCCTGGTGTTTGGCGCCCAACCGGCAGCTTGAGCTGAGTAAAGGAAGGAAGATGAAACATTGCTGCAGCTTCCTCCTAGGAAGCTCTGGCCTTGCCTGAGTCTCCAGACATCAACTTGCTGCTGTCCCCACTTGGCTTCAGTCTGCGACTGGGTGAGCAGCTCTCCAGCCTCAGTCACGTGCTTCTACTGTTGACAACGACCCACAAATTGACTCTGTGAGACCTTATGAAACTGTGCCCTAAATAAATCTTTCCTTCTTTAAATTGTAGATGTCAGGCATTCTGCCCCAGCGAGAAAGTAGCTAAGACAGTAACGACTTCATTATAGTCTCTGCCACAAAATTGATGACCATTGGTACAGATGTATCAGCATGGCCAGATGTACTCCCACCTTGCAGATCAGCAAAGCACACTTCAGAGCATGCTGGCAGCATCTTCAGAGACAATTGGTGTGCCCCCGGCAAGCTAGATTATGTCAGTTAAGCGGCTTGGAAGCCACCCAGGGGATTGGTGGGAAGGCTTTTGGTGTATCCAACACATCATGGAGGTATGACCTTGAGGTCCACGTCGGCCCCTGCCCCTCCGCCATGGAGCTGTCCCCGGCTCGCTTCCCACCAACATGAGCTATGCAGCTCTGCCCCCTCTACCCTTCTGCCATGGCCAGTGGCCACGAGTCCCCAAAAACCAAGAGTTAAACTCTCTTCCTTTCAGTGTCGGTGTCAGGTGGTGCCCCAGCAACAGGAAAGCTGAATTCTGCATTGGCATGGAGGCTGGCAGTTGGAGGGGGGAGATCCACCCTGGTCATGAGGGGCCCCATCAGTCAACTCTGGGTTGTAAAGGGAGTAGAAGTCTATCCCTTGCTAGCGGCCTTCAGATAATAGCTGGTGGAGGATTACATCCAGCCACTGCCACCCGCCACAGGTACAGATCTCACTCGGGCACAGTGCACTCGTGCAGCTGCCATCTCTGGCTGTTTCCCCACTGCAGCGACAGAGGGTCCTCGGTGCCCAGCAGGCAGCCAGCCTCCCTGGTCCTGGCCCTTTTCAGATAAGTGTTACCACACCTCTCTTCTCAACATTCCAGTGACTTGGGAAATTCACGCGTGGAGCCCAAAGTACATTCTTCAGAAGAGGATGCACCTGGATTAAAAAACAGATGCATGTGTCACCCAGTAAATGTGACTGGACTAGGCTGGAGCACACTGTGTCCTGTAGCACACTGGATGGTAGAGACGAAAGGGGTCAACACGCTATCCTGCAGGCTCAGGACCTTAGAGTCCGCTGGTTCTGTCAGCCAGTACTGACAGCCCTGGGGGTGTTGTTTCTCTGAGGGTCCGCTTCTTCACTAGTAAGACAGATCAAGCAGTGTGTAACTTACAGACTTGCTATGAAGATTACAGGAGAAGATATGTGGTGTGGTTGAAGAAGAGGGTGAATACTTAACTCTAAAAACATTTCTTATGGTAAGACATACGGCTGTGATCCCCACAGTCCCCTCTATCACTTTGAACACGCATATCTCACCATCCTGGCTACTTTCTGAAGCTGGTCTGGAAGCCTCCTTCATTGTCTTTCCTTGTGCTGTCATGGCTGCCTCCATGTCCTGAAGTGATTCAACATATGTACCTTTAGGTTCACTTGAACTTTAGGAAAGGGCCTGAAGCCGCACAGTGCCACATCTGGAGACGTGAGAACTCTCCTCATGTTTTTATGAGCTTGCCTGTCCATAGAATGCCTTGGGATGGGGCACCATAAACTTGATCAAACTAATAAAAACATCAAGGAGAGAAGACCTCCAGAACTGCTTCCCAAAGTGGTGAAAACAGTGGGATGAGTGTGCTTACAGCGAGGGGCAAGGTTTTGAGGGGAATTCATGGACGCGTGTCTTTTACTGTAATAAATGTCTTTTAAAAATTCACTGAACTCTGTGATGATGTCATATTTCTACATTTGAAGTCCTTCCTTTGTAAAGATGCTACCATGAGCCATATGTAACTTACAAGGACCTGTGCAGGAGTAACCACCAAAATCCAAGCTACCTTCTCCACTGGCCGCCGTCATAGCTGCCCTCTTTCTCGCTCATCACCATTCCATCCACAGCTGTGCGTCTGTTCACGATCAATGCATTCGTAATTTTCACATAGGCCGTTAGAGATGTAAAATACGCTCAAATGTCATTGCGTCTCACGATGGCTTGGATATGGCTTGTCCCCCAAAACCACTTTTTGGAAGGTGATTCAGGTATGGGAGTGAACCCATTGATTTCTTGTGCTAGTGAGAGGTGGGGCCTGGCTGGAAGAGGAAAAAAAATCACTGGGGCTTGACCCGGAAGGATTAGATCACTGGAACATGACCTGGAAGGGAACACACTAGCTCCACCCTTCCTTGATCTCTGTTTCCTGTCTCGCCATACTGTAAACAGCTTCTCTCTAGCTAAGCCTCTGCCTTGTGCTGCTGCCATTGCAGGCAGTCCGTGAGCACAGTGAGACCTTCTGAAACTGTGACCAAAAATAAGCTTTTCCTCCATTAAGTTGTGGCTCTCAGGTTTTGTGTCCCGACAATGAAAAAGTAACCAAGACAAGTCCTGAGAATTTTTACTATTTTTCACCTGAGATAAAAACAAGATTCCATGCACTAATGTGATATTTACATGACATGTATCCATAGTAAAGCTTTAAGATATTTTAAATGTATTAGTATCTTTTCTTTTAGGTCTAGTTAGGTAGGGAAAATTGCTGTCCATACCATGTTAATTAAAACAATATTATAATGTTAGCAAAACAAAAAAATCATTTGACATATTTATGTGGTAATTATATTTAAAAAGATTACCCTCCATCCGTCTTCCCGGTTGTACTAAGCCATCTGTGCTCGTAAAATAATAATAAACAATGAATATCAATATGCCATATGTACTCTGCTGTTTAATAGTAATTAAGCAATAATCCCGAAACAATCACTTTTTAACTGTGAGAA
The DNA here is from genome assembly GCA_004027205.1 of Ctenodactylus gundi. Taxonomy (NCBI): domain Eukaryota; kingdom Metazoa; phylum Chordata; class Mammalia; order Rodentia; family Ctenodactylidae; genus Ctenodactylus; species Ctenodactylus gundi. Next base: position 17,740 of record PVKB01004445.1, read on the forward strand.
TTGCTTAAAGGTGATTATATCATCGTAAGTGATAATCAATTATTTACAATACTAACAGTAGTTTTCTTCGTTTCTTTTTTAACCTTTGGAAATTGCTGGTGGCCTCCGCCTGTCTCAGCAGCTGTGCTGGAAATTGGTAATTCTGTTGCGTTAATAGCAAATTTTCCACAAATCAGAATTCGAGCTATGGTCTATTCAGTTTGTCATCTGTGTTTATAGCATTTTCAAATATGTGACTGCTATAAATACCCATTCTCCCTGATTATTAAAAATAAACGGTTTTAATAAAACTCCCAGCAAGAAGTGTCCTGTAGTGGATGAGGAGCAACGCAGCCTAACGGCCGGAACGTGACCACGACTGAGAGTCATGGCCCGGGAGGAACTTGTTAGCAGTGAGCAAAGTTTGGTGTGGGGGCAGGGGTGGGGGGCAAAAATACCATATGAGACAGAAATCACCATTAAGTACCTTCCAAGTGAGCCACCATGAATTTCAGCATTGGGCTACTAAGTCATTTCAAAAAATTATGGACAATATGAAAGTGAAACATTTCCTATAACACCGGCTAACTAAGCGTACATAGTTAGGTGATAACACAGTACAGAAAACTTAGAGTTCTCACCAAATATTTTTCTTTCCTCTTAATATGTCAAGGAATAATGCACTGGAATAAAGCCATTCTTCCTGATTTGCATTCGAAGAAGAAAACATGTGACCCAGTCACTTGCCCTTGTGGTTGGTTGTTTGCTTATTTTTTTTTTTAATCGTACCGGAGATTTAACCCACAGCCTTCATACTGAGCTAAATTCCCAGGGCACGATGTAGTTTGAATTTTGAGATAAAGTCACTAAGTCATCCAAGTTGGCTTAAAATTTGCAATCCTCCTGCCTCAGCCTCCCAGAGTGCTAGGATTACAGGCCTGGGCCACCAGGACCAGCTTCCTCTGTGATCTTAGGAGAGAGAAGTACTCAGTAGAACTGGTTCAGTGGTCCCCAGATTGGGGTTGGGGTGAATTTACTGCCTGGGGGACATTTGGCCACACCTGGACACACTGGTTGTCACTGCAGAGCTAGGAAGGGTCCCTTGGCACTGCTGGGAAGGGAACCCGAGGAAGCTGCTCCTACGATGTGCGAGACCCACCCCAAAGAATTACCTGACCCCAGAGGTCAACGGGGGCAGGCAGAGAACCTGCTGCACAGTCAGGTGGGCAAGGGAACAGGAGCATTTCACTAGGAGAGTTCCAAAGCAAAGGGAGCCAAGGAAGGCCTGGTGCCAGGATGTCGGCTGCCTTTGCTTGGGCTCCAGGAGAAAGAGGCAGGGCAGGGCACCGAAACTCTCCTCCTGCACACGGTATCGAGCTGCAAAGAGATAAGAGATGAAACTACTGCAGCTATTTTGTGCATGAAAATCACAAAATATCACTATTATCAAGAACAACCAGTAGGTCACAAAATCATCCCGCATAAAGAGAACAGAGGCCCAGTGTCCACCCATGAGCCTCGGCAGAGGTGGCCATGCAGGAGCCCCACTCTGTGGGCACCGCTGATAAGTGCCAAGCACGGCAGTGTGTCCTCAGTGTCCCACGGTCACCCCTTCAGTGACCCAGGGCATACAGAAGTCTCATAGCTTCCCCGGTGGCCACAAAGAGGAATGTCCCCCTCAAAAAGACAAGGCCTATTGTGAGACCTGCCCGATGCCTGGTGCTCCTCTGACTGGACTCTTCAGATACAGCGCTGGTCCCAGATGACACGTGTCTGCTAGGGACCACTGTCTCTACCACCATCCTGACACCACACAGAGCAAGCAGGATGCGGTTTTCTGGAAACCAGAGTGAAAATGAGTGAACCCACTGTTTCTTGGGGACACAGGCACTCCCTGTTCTCACGACGAGTCCCCTCCACCACCAGCTTCCTCCGTCTCTCTGTTCAGTTCCTGCCTTGCATTTTCCTTTTACCTCCTTTCTTTCGGTCCTTCCTCCCTTCCTCTCTTCCTTCCTTTTCCTCTTTCTTCCTTGTTCCTCCCTTCTTTTATCCCTTCCTTCCTGCCCCCCTCCATCTCTCCCTTGTTTGCGCAAATATCTACAAAGTACCAACTTTGTATCAGGTTTTGCTCTAAATGACACTTCCGGGAGTGAAAGAACCAAGCTGACGTGTGAGTTTTCTGATTTGGAGAGAGAAATGAACAAGTGTGATTCATCGGGTGTCCCTGGCTATCAAAACCCACAAAGGGACAGACACAGCCATGGGCTTGGGCAGGTCTCTCGTTACTCACGTTCTTGCCACGTGTGGTGTGAGATTCAGGCTCTCTAGAAGATGAGGCGAGCATGGTCGACTGCTCAGACTCACAGTGGTGAGTGTGGGGTGGCCCAGGACCACGGGGGCATCGGGGCAAAGCTCCTGCGGGCTCTGAAGGCCTGAGAGGCTGGGACAGGGGAGCAGGGCCCAGGACAGACCCAGTGCTGCACCCCATGGCCAGGGCTCTGGGAATAGCTGTAGATGTCTCACTGGAAGATGCCACACACAGAGATTAAGGAAAGTTGCCAACGTTTCTCCCGGGGACCCCTGTTGGTAGGTGTCCTGTGGGGTGCAGACCCATTTAACCCTCAGAAGGTGCAGCTGCCATTGTTTCTGGGAACTGCCAGCCACTCAGGCCCTCTGCAGAGGAGGCTGTTTGGAAGAGGGCCACACGGCTTTCCTGAGCTCCGGCTAGATTGGGGGTGGGACAGGACAAAAAGAAGTCAAGGATGATTGTCAGGGTGACAGAGAGAGGGCAGAGGAGGGAGCTGACGCTTAGAGGGCCTGGGAAGTGCATTTCTGGGGGGAGGGTACATAGCAGGTCGTATGTCTGAGTGTGTGCCAATGTGCACACGTGCGTTGGGAGGCTGGGCTCTGCCACGCACGCAGGTCCTCTGAGCTGCTCGTGGGGCCTCCATGCGGAATTGGGGTGGGAGGGTGGGTTTGCAGCTGGGGGACTTGCACTGGACACGTGGGCATTCGGGGTCCCCGCGTGGGGCGGCACTTGGTCGGAAGCCACCAGGACGTCATGTAGACTGAGAAGAGAGAGTGGATTTGTGGAAACGTGCCGACAGGGAGAAGCAGAGAGGAGAAGGCAAAAAGCTCGGGATGTCTTCCGCCATGGATGGCCTTGGGGTCAGCCACTGCATCACTCGTGGTGAGCCAGGGCACAGAAGCCAACGCCTACGGGGTGATTTCAAGCTAGGCCCACTGTGGAGGCTGATACAGAGGGTCTCAAGTTTGACAGCTCCCCGCAAGGTAAGCACTGTGTTAGGATCGCTGATAGCTTTGCAGTGAGCCCCGCCAGGGATGCGCTCACTACCCAAGCTGCACAGCTCTGACCACACGGGCCTCCCATTCTGACCCACAGGGCTGCGGAGGTCAAAACCAGGGCAAGTTCTGCAGATTTCACATGCAGAAAACCCTAGGTCATTTACAGGGCAAAGTGTGGGAAATTCCCGCACTTTAGTACCAAAGACATCTGCAATGTCCTAAGGATTGTCATCTTTACAACTACAACCACAAACCGAGGATCTGCCAAACCTGTGTCCTACATGTAATGGACACTCTACTTACTCCTCCAACAGTTCCAGGCAAGGACTTCAGGGGAGGCTAGCAAGCAGGCAGGGGGCCGCTCCTCCACGTAGCCGCTCGGTTCTCAAGGACAGAGCTGAGATATTCAGGCAGCGAGCTCTGGGCATGGAGTGAGTATGGTCCCTGCAGGTTACCGGAGGGCTCATCTACTTAGAGAAAGATCAGTGAATCCAGGAAATCAGAGATCACATTGATTACTGGGAGTCACATGGACTCACGAGGATGAGGAGCCAAGGAAAGACATTTTTCATGTGGCAGCTTTTTCTTCCCAGCTGGTATAGGGACACTTAGTGCCCTTTATATCTGCCTACACAGGGAGGCTTCTGGGATGAGCAGACTGGGTGCCCCAGGTGACACAACCAAGCCATCTGCATGCAAATCCACTAATGGCGGATAAAGACTCTTGAAAGCCCTAGCACTTTCCCATCTTGTAAGAGCCAGTGCTGCGAAGGCAGGGTGGGTATCGGGCAAACACAGCAGGGGTCCAACGAGTAGCCCCAGTAAATTCATTGTGTCACCAAATTTGGACGTTGGTGTCATCCCTTGGCCCAGTGGCCACAGTCCTCTCTGGGTGCGCAGACATGTATGCGTTCACATCTTCCCAGGACACTTGGCCTGAGTGTTATCTATCCGGAATCTCAGCAGAGGCACCCAAATGTGTTTGCTGGCATGAAGACACCACAAACACAGGCCCCACACACAGAAGAACCTCCTTCCTTACCAGAAGGAGGAGGCGGGTGGGTTGATCAAATTTTCTCCCATATGGGCACTGCTCACTTAGAACTTTACTCCTAGGAATAGGTGCTACCTACGGTGAGAAAGATGGGCTCTCAGAATGATGTAAATATTTTCAATCGTCACCCTCTGATCTCACCCAGTCTTAATTCCTGCTGAACGTAGTGACATACACTCGCAAATGAGATGAAGGCCACCGTGGGAAGCTGTCATCCAGCTGTTCATGTTACTATGTCCAGGACCGGGGACTGAGCTCAGGACCTCATGCGTGCCAGGAAGTGGCTAGTGACCGAAACGTGTCTTGGCTCTTGGTTATGCTGAGACAGAAACGAAGTGCCAAGCTCAGCACTGATGTGGGGAAGTTGAGGCGCACTGAGATGCAACGAGGCCCTTGTGTTTGTGCACGTGCACGGGTGTCCAGAGTGAAGTGAGTGTGACTCACGTGTTCTGAGAGGAAGAGGTTGAGAGCTCCACTTCCTACGTGCTTGGGAATTACAACCTGTGTCAAGCTGCAGGGCTGTACAGCAGAGCATGCTGGGTGGTCACTGGCTGAGCTCTGGGCTCTGCAGAGAGGCAGCGACTTGCTTGCTCTCCCACGCACACGGGCTCCTTTCCAAGCTCGGTGCAAACCCTGCCCACTGTCTCTCTGCTTGGATAAGCCGTCAGTCATGAGGAACACAGCCTTTGGGAGACACGGTGCATGCGTGGCCACAGGAAGAGCAGCGCTGGGCGCCAGTGGCCTGGTGTTTCCCCAGGACCTGCGCAACCGGGTCGCGCCATTAGGAGCCACGCTCTGCATCACTGAACACCACTGCAGCCACCCCTGTAACGTGCCTTCGCAGGAGGGACACCACAGATCTCCGACTTTGCATCTGGAAAGCGCAAAGCAGGGACACTTCCTTTCTTGTCATTGTCACCCAAGGCAGCACCCAGAGGGGAATGACTTCCTCCTAGAAGACAGCTCCCTCAATTCCAGACGGGCGCGGAGGCCTAGGCTGGGACACCACGTGCTGCTGCACAGCTCACGGACTCAGGGTAAAGCTCAGCGATTCTTGTGACCCTTTGCTTTGGTCTAGAGCTATGGACACAGTTTGTCACTTCCCCCACAGGCCCCTTTCATTCTGAAGAGATTCAGCTAACCCTCCTCTCTTTCTACTTGGTAAAAATCACATTTTCATGCACTAGTCTACACTCACAGACCTGGGAAACTCAACTCGCAGGTTTTTAAAGTATCGATTCTGTTCTGCTACTGGAGGACTCCGCTGGGGGCTAGACACTGGTTTTATACCCATTTTGTGTGGTAGCTAAATAAAAGAGTCACAGGGCTTTAGGGTCTCCTCTGCAGGTGTTAGGGTTAGACCTACAGTGTCCCCCAGAAGGCTGTTCAGAAGTGGGGCTGTAGGGAGGCAGTGGGACCAAGGAGCTCCATACTTACCAGTGGATACGTTCCTGGATGGCACGTGGCTGAATGCACCTTGGAGAAGCAGGGCCTGCTTGGAGGTGGATGGGCACCTGGAATACGGCCTGGAAGGCACGACCAGGCAGACGGGGGCATCGGGGTGTGACCTGGAGGGCTGTATTCTCATCCCTGGCTCTTCCCTTCTCTCTCTGCCTCCTGGCTGCCAGGTAGTGGACAGCTGCCCTCTGCTGTGCCCCTCTGCCACCCCTGTCCTGCCTTGGAGCCAGCATGGATCCCAGGGAATCCACTGAGCCAAAATAAATGTCTCCTCTTTAAGGTTTGAGCGTGGGGTGTTTTGTCCCAGCGATGGAGAAGTAGCTAACACGGTAGGAATTGAGGGCCAGGCAGTCAAAACTTTGACACACAGTCCTGCACCCTGTAAGAGAGGCCACAGGGCAGGCTGGGAGCTGGCACACAGGCAGAGGCTCTCATTCATCCTTGACTGTAGAACTTTCCTCTGGGATCGAAGAAGCTTTGTCTCCCGAGATTATCTCAGGAGAAAATGAAGATGGACTCACGCCCCAGTGTTAGACTCAGACCTAGAGTGTGGCACAGTAATTGTCCTGGAGCCAGGCTGCTCTGCCCAGCTCTCAGCAGGGCACTCCTGAGTGGACCATCATTTCTACGTGGGCGACAGTCAGAAAGTGCCCATGACTGATACTTGAGCTGAATCAGACAGAAGAGATTTGGAGAAAATGACACACTCCTAATGGTCACAGAACAGTCATATGACTTTTATTTCCAGGAACAGCTTCTGGGCAGTCTGAAATCCCTGCAGCTCTGGAAGGAGCGTTACCCTCCCTAGCTCAGGACCCTGCTTTGCACCAACACGGGTTCTTATGAAATCGTATTTTGTAGTTCCTTGGAAGCGCTCCCTTTACATATAGGTTGATGGGTGAATAATTAAACTCAGCCCTCGTGGCTAAGGATGCACGCCACAGTGGCTTGAATATTAGGTCCTTCTGCATCTGCCAGTAAGGAAACAGGGTAAGGGGACATAGGGCGGGGTCAACATCTGCAGATTGAGAGGCGCTGGTGTGGCTGTCTCTGGGAGCATTTGTCTGACATAGCACGTTCCTACAACCTGTTGTCTGCAGGAGCCACACTGGATACGAAGGCCACTGGAGAACCGTGGTCTTCACCCCCACTGCCTCCTCCTCCATCACCATCCCACAGGTGCATTTCCTGGAAGTGGGCATTAAGAAGTGGAAAGAAGCGATCCTCTGTTGATTAGGGTTCTTGAAACGGACAGAATCAACAGGCAATACATTGTGAAGTTATAGAAGGCTGCGGGGGGGGGGGGGGTTGTTTTTTTGTTTTCAGGCTGGCTTACAGGACCAGAGGCAGGAGAGTCCCCCAGCCCCCCGTGGCTGCCGGGGAGCTGATAAGCTGCTGAGTCCAGAAGTGGTTCAGTCCAAGATGGGAACTACTGCAGAACAAGGAGGGAAGGGATGTGGCTCCAGCCCGAAGGCAGCGGCCTGGAGGTTCCCTGAAGTTGCCGGTGGGCGTCTGCGTTTGGAGATGAAGCAACCCAAGACCAATACCATACGGCTACAGCACCAAAAGTTGCACAAGCAGGGGCTGGGGCGGAACTCGGGGCTAGAGCTCCTGCCTAGCAAGTGCAGGCCACATAAAAGCTGGGTGTGGTGACACATGCTTGTAATCCCACACTCACGAGGCTGAGGCAGGAGGATTGCTGTGGGTTTGAGGCCAGCCTGGGCTACACAGAGAGACCCTGTGACAGAAAAAAAAATGCACAAACACATAAGAGCTCTTAGAAAACGACTTCCTTCTTCAACTTCTCTCTCTTTCTCTTTTCTTTTTTTTTTTTTGGCTGTTTTCATTTCATCTGTAGTGCTACAAAGCTATTAGTTATTAGTTATTAGCCGGGGTGGGTCCCCTCAGAGCTTGCCAGCTCACCTGTCAGTCCTCTGCACACACTCCAGAACTGTGCTTCCCAGATCAGTTAGGAGTTTCTAAGTTCATGCAAGTTGCTGTTCGGTTGATATTAAAGCTAATCCTATCGTGATTAACAGTCCCAGGTCCTAACGGTCAGATTTGGGCAACCAGGAAACTCATTACCCACCCTGCTAAGTGGGGTTCCCATCAGGCTCAGCTGCGGCTGATTGGCAGGAGGTGGAGCTCCGCTCCCGACACCCCTCCTGCTGCTGTTCCGCTCCGTACCTGTCCTTCAACAATTCCCTGCAGGACAGGTAGAGCACACCCAGGTCCTCGGGAGAACAGGCTTCCACGAAGTCGGCTCCCGGTGTCGCAAAGCTTAGGGAGGGCTAGAGGAATGGCTCAGCGGTTAAAGCACTCACCTAGCAAGTGCTAAGTCGAGCGCTAAGTACCCAAGTTCGATTCCCCAGCACCACATAAACTGGATGTGGTGGTACATGCCTGTAATCCCAGCACCCGGGAGGCTGAGATAGGAGGACTGCCATGAGTCCAAGGCCAGCCTGGGCTCCATAGCGAGTTCAGGACCAGCCTGGGTTGCAGAGCAAGACCCTGTCTCAAAAAAATTTAAAAAAAATAAAATAAAAAGTTTTTTAAAGCTTGGGGAGCACTGACTGCTCTAGTGGACTTGGGTGGAGACAGAAGCGGCTCTTTGGAGGATCAGCAGAGACCTGGAGAGCTCATCTCCGGCGTGAGCTTCAAACACTGGCTTCAACTGGGAAGACCCGGAGGATTCATGACAAAAATGGAAGCGCTGGGTCTCACCCCCTCCCTGAGCCGCCAGCTCTCCTGGGGTGGGACCCCTGGGAGACGGAAAGACGGGCTGGCCAGAGGATCAACGCGCAGACCAGCTGCACGTGAAGAGTGGGACGTGACCGGCTGTGCCCGTGCGGGTGCCACCTGCCGTGTCCAGAAAGTCCCTCAGTTCTTGATCCCACCTGAGACGGCGCGGCTGTTCAGAGAGAAGCGAGTGGCAGGTGAGGGGGAGAAGAGGAGGAGGAGAGAGGAAGAGGAGGAGCCGAGCAGCTGACACGGAGACCCAAGGCAGGCGCCACAGCAGCTCCCGGCGCCAGCGTGGGCTTCTCTGCGCGTGACGTGACGCCCTCGGGGCCTCACCTTCCCTTCCTGGCTGGTGGGATCCAGCCTCGCCCCTTCGAACCCTGGTTCCCACTCGGCCAGACACCGGGTGTCATCAGAGGGGATCCGACCTTGGACTGAGATCCGAGAACCTCAGCTTCGTGCTGTAAAATTGCTTTCGAGGGTCAGGCCGGGTGGCCCAGGCCTGCATCCCAGCACTCTGGGAAGCTGAGGCAGGAGGACCACAGGTTTGAGCCTGGCCTAGATAACTTAGTGAGACTGTCTCTGAATAAAAAGTAATAAAGCGGCTGAGGTGGAGCTCAATGCCACTAACCCCAATATCAAAAATAAAAAAAAAAAAAAACCACTTTCCAGGTGACTCTAAGGCACAATGACAACAGAGATCTGTCGGTTACTGACACGCACGAGGAGACCTGCAGGGCCGAGCAGCCCGGACCCCAGGGTTGGTCAGCTCAGCTCGCGGACACGGCTCGGCCGTCTGCACCCGCAGCAGGAGCAGAGCGTCCCCGCTGCCACGGAGAGTCATCAACCCCCAGCGTCAAGATCCCCCTTCCGCTGCGACCGGGGTGAGTCACAGGCTGGCTTCCGTGCCTGACTCAGCTGCAGACTGGCAGTGGCTTTGTGCTCCCTGGAGCCGGATGAGTTTAGTAGACAGAAAATTGTCCGTCCTGAGGGACAAGGAGCCTTTGACGTCATCATGATGCAGGTGGCAGGCACACGCCCATCGTCTTGCCATCAGACCCGCTTCCTGTTTGCACCTGGCACACCGTGAGCCGGGCCTGCGTGTGACATGCCCACTCCAGAAAACACGCGGCCTTTTCAAGTAAGCAGGAGTTCTATTTCCAGAGGGGGCGATGCAAGGTGACAAATGCCATCTTCTTAGCTTTCCTGCATCTGTCTCCGGTCACAAGAAGCACCACCTAACTATTCAAGTGAATGTGGAATGTCCCGGAGGGGCTGTGGGCTCCGCTCTGCCCCCCGAGCCCACACAGCTCTTCTCGCCGCACCCCTGGGCATCAGGTGGACATTAGAGACAGTCTCAGTGCCAGCGGAGCCCCTGCGTGCACAATCTGGGGACTGCCCGGTGCCCAGAGGCCGGGAAGGAGGGGAAGGAGGGTGGGGCCGTCGCTGCCATCTCTTAATTTTCCCTTCCTACACGGAAGAATAACTACACAGGCTGGACTTTTGCCATCTGGTGTTGATGATTGAGGATAATACTGAAGACTACGGCACAGACTCAGCCCGCCCCACCCCCGCCGGCCCCGGAGGACAATGGCGGGAGACCAGGAGATCGTTTGACGCATCTGATCAATATTTGCAAGCCCGCGTTGTTCGTGACGTCGGTGCCCCTCCTCCGCGTCCTTGGCAGGGGTGGGAACCGCCCTCTCTGTGCTGGGAGCCCGGTGCTCAGGGCACAGGATGTTTGACGGTGGCGGCTGCCCTCGCAACCTGATATTTTGTCCATTGTCACGCGCCCTGTAATCATCAGGGTATCATCAGACCGGCTGGAGGTTGCCAAGGCAACGCTAACCAAGGCGAGGCGGCGCAAGAGGCTTGCGGACCTGGAAATGTTGTCTTTTCAGCTGCCGGCTTTCGGGGCTGGGAACATGACTCCGCTGACACGTGAGAACACAGCCCTGAGCACTCCCCAAGGCCTCCTGGCTGCTCTTGGTGTCCGGTTTCCAGGCGGGTGCAGAGGCCCCGAGAGGCAGCAGCTCACCGCCCAGGGCCTGCACCTGCCTTCCGCAGTGGTCAGAATCTAGGGAGCAGGGGAACAGGGGCGGGAGTCCCCCGCATTCACACCCTCTGAAAGCCTGGGGTCAGAAAACAGGAGTTGGTCAAGCTGGACAATCCCTTGCGGATGGGACGCCCCTGCGGCTGCGCCCGAGGGAGGACCGACGTCCCCAGCAGGAAGCTTGGGGTCTCCTTCCTCCATCCGGGTGGCTGCCCGGCAAGTCCCTCCTGGTATCCCCGCTGCCTGGCAGGTCCGGTCCCTCCCAGAAGTGCAGGAACCTCTCCCAGGGACCTCCCTCCGTCCTAGGGGCGGTTCTTTTCTTGATTTTTATCTTTGCTTTCTTTTCCCTTTCTGTTTGTTATTGCTGTTGTTGTTGTTGCCGCATGGGAGACGGTGGGCATCTCGCAGCGGGCACCCGTGTTTGGTACTGGGCGTGGCGTGCACTCAGCTGCATATGCAGCCCTTTTGATTTTCTATTTTGATACAGGGTCTCTCTAAGTTACCTATGTTGGCACTGAACTGGTGACCCTCCTGCCTCAGCCTCCCAGGCTGCTGGGACTCAGGCCTAGGCCACGTGGTTCAGCTTGCCCTTGCGGCGGTTCTGTTGGGTCTCCTGTCAGCAGTCCCCGTGGAGACAGCCGTGGGGCGGTGCAGCTAGCTAGGAGTCCTGCGCTGCCACTTGCTGGCCCGGTGAGCTGGGGCCCTGTCGCCACCTCCCACCCCCTCTAAGGTCCCTGTCCTCACCTCGTGTCCCCTCCCGTGGCCCCAGGACGACACGCAGTTAGGGATGATTCAGGCCGCACTTGCTCCTAGAGGAGTCGGGATCGGGACGTCCCAGTGCCGGGAGAAGTGTCAGCATGCCACCACAGGCCCTTTTCTGGTCTTCCTGGGACGTCGTCCTCCGTGGAAGCGGATGACACCAGAGGGCATCTTCCCGGGGCACTTGTCTCTTCTTGCCCTCAGAAGTCCTGAGAAAATGGGCCTGTGGTCCACGTCCCTGAGCAGGACTCGGCAGCCCTGTAACCGGGGCTGGGGGTTTTGAGGCCCCTGCCAGTGAAGACCTGAGGCCGCAGGCAGCAGGACAGACAGACGGCAGAGCAGACACTCCCTGTGCCTCTGCGCTCCCGCCTGGGGTCCCAGACTCAAACCCAGACCTACGGTGGAATGCATCTTATTTAACTGTTTGCTGGTGTAACTGGAGCTTTATAATAAAAAAATATGGTGAATGCTTAAATTAAAAGAATTTCCTACAACGACACGTGGCCAGGAGCCCCCTCAAGTCCGCCCCTCACTGAGAACACGTCAGCCCCTGGCGCCTGCCCCCGTGGGCGCAGCTCTGGAGTCCTCTTTCCTGGGCACCTGTAGCTGGGCTGCTGCGGCTGAAATGATTCGAAGCATTGACCTCACATGGTCAATTTAGCCAGAAGTCACACGGTGCCAGACCTGGTGACTAAGTGGCTGGGGACCCGCCGCCATGTTTTCGTTTGGCAGAAATTGCTACAAACCTTTGAATCCACTCCGGACATGGAGGGAGCCTACAAGAGACACTCCGGAAGGAAGACATCCAGAAGGCCTGAGACAGCGGCGGGGAGGAGGGGCTGCTGAGGGGGACTCCTGGGGACACTAGGCTCCCCGTGTGGCGCCCAGTGGTGGAGCAGACCTCGACCCCAGTTCCTGAATCCTGGGGAACACAGCACCTGCATTGCCGCCAACAGATCCTTCCATACAGCGTCCTTTTGGGTCTGTTTTGTTGGTTTTTTCTTTTTCTTTTTTCCTTTTAAGATGTTTCTGTAAAGTGACTAACCAGGCAGCACTCAAGCAGGCACAGACTGTGCAGAAGTCGAAGAAAATTGAAGAGGGAGGCAGAAAGAAGGGAGAAAGAGCCGGTTTGCTTCTAGTGCAATCCTCCTTCCACGGTGCCCGGATCCTTTTCCCCAAGCTGAAGCCGTTGCTGGAACATGCGATGCACCGAGATGACAGCAAGAAGACCAGCAAGGCACCCTCCTGGGCCGGCGGGACCGTTCTGACACACTTGTGTCGGGCATCGCCCAGCCCTGAGGCGGCCTGCTTAGGACGTAGCCCGGTCTGGAAAACATGAATTAAACAGTGCAGGGGACTCAGGCAGGAGGAGCAGGTGATTGCCTAGGGCAGCAAAATGTTTTAGTGACTCTATCAGAAAAGGGTCTGTAAGCTGTGAGGCGCCCGCCCCCCATCACCACCCCCGGGACTATGGCTCCGTCCTCCCATCTTGCCTAGGGCAGCAGAATCCCAGCAGCACTCGAGGCAGGCATCCGAGGGAGTATTTGCATGTATTTACATCTCTGATGGGAACTGGAAAGGGGGGGAGACAGTATGTTTCCTATTTCATATGCTTTTGAGGGGCCTGTCACCTTTCATTCTGTCCCTGTCCCAAAGCTCTTCCTGTGACACAGCCAGGCTTTGATACAGGGCACACATGGGTCCCACCGGGGGCATGCCATCCTGGGCAGACCTGAGGGGCAGCTGGCACTCAAGCCCTTTCTCGGGGTTCTCTCTCTGTGCACACTGCACAGCTGGTTGGTGACACTGCAGACGCTGGGCCAAGGCCCCACCTGGGTCCCAGCTGCCAGGGGCATCTGCGCGGGACACGGCACCAGTGGCTCAGGTTGTCTGGTCCTGAGGACGCCTCAGGAGACCGCGCATCTGGAGCGCAGAATCTGCATTCGCTTGATGATGGAAATCATTCGCTTGTTTTTACTGAACCAAAGAGCTCAGACACCAAGTAAAGTGGAATGCGAGGGGCAGAATACCCCGGAATACGTGTGCGCGGAAGACACGCGCCATCAGGGTTACGTAAAATTGCCACTCTGAGAGGCTGAGGCAGGAGGGTGGCAAGTTTGAACCCAGACCCAGCAACTTATCAGCGAAGCGAGATTCATTCTCAAAGTATGAAAATAAAAAGTAAGCCTGAAGATATAGCTCAGTGCGAAGGCCTTGGGTCCAGTTCCCAGCGTCCTTCCCCCCAAAATTACTGCTCACAACTTCCAGTCACCACAATTACCAGCAGCCGGAATGGGGAGGTCAAGACGCTGTCTAGATGGGTCTGGCTTCTGCTCAGGACAAATAGATCATAGGGAACACAGAGGAGGGGTGCCCTACATCGTAAGGCCTTAAGGAAGAGCCTCTGGGGTCCCCGAAAGACCACAAGGGACTCCATCTGAACACAGAGGCTCTGCTCCAGTCTGTCTCTAGTGGGATGCCGGAGGCCGGGGCCTGAGCCCTCTCTCCCATGGTAGGAGGGAAGCTGAGGCAGGAGGGTGCTTCGCTAGCAAGGCTCCGGAAGGTGGTACCGCAGAGAAAGGAGGTGCTAGCGTGACTCTGAGCACAGCCTCTGTGTCTCCAGTAGAAGGCAGGTGTCGCGGCACAGGCCTGTAATCCCAGCGACCTGGGAGGCTGAGACAGGAGGATCACTGGTTCCAACCCGGGCTGGCAGCTTTGTGTTTAAAAATAAAAAAGTTGGGAATACAGCTTTGTGTAAAGACCTTTGGTTTAAACCCCTGGCTCCGCCCCCTTCCCACACTTGCCCCTGCACACCTGACGCCTTTTTCGTATTTCCTTCTAAGGCACGTGATAAAGCTGTGGGAATTATCAGATGAACAGGAACACTTGGCCTGTAGTTTTGAGAGTACACGTATGTTTGTCTGTGGAGAGAATGCAGTTGTGTAGTCGGTTCTCACAGGAAGGAGCAGATGGAGTTGTTAGTGAGCTCTGCACACCTGCGCAGAGTTGGCACACTGCAAGTCTCGCCTTGAGGTCTGCAGCATGAGGGCTGAAAGCTCAAAGGTGCCGCTGGGCGGAGCTTGAGCCTCCTGCCCGCCCCCACCTGCCCCCCCACCCCCCATCACCCCTACCTGCCCCCCCCCCCAGCACAAACCTGCCTCTTCTTTTTTAATTCCAATCCCAGTGATTCTATTCTTAGAATTCAACACACAAAAAGTCGCACTCTGGACCATGCAGGTTTTTCATGCTTCAGTGTCCCGTGAAAGAAGAAAAATAAAGCAGAAACAAGTTAAGGTCGCTCACCGGGCTGGTATCCAACTTCCGCGTGGCTCCCTGAGTCCTCCAGCCCCGTCCCTGCCTCCCACCATCTTTATGCTGTTGTTGTTCTTGTTTAAAGTGTTTCTAGTTTGGGGCTGTCTATACGAACGGGAAGTGCAGGAGAGCGACCCTTCGACCCTTCGGGGCTTGGCTCCTTCCACCCAGCGTGGGGTCTCGCGACGCGCCCACTCTCATGTGGAGATGGGGAGGGAATCGGAGAGGGGACAGAAGCGGAGAAAGAGAAAAATGGCTGAGACGCGGCTTGCACGTGAGCTGATTCCCCAGGGGGAATGTCGTCACGACGCGTCACAGATATATTCCAAGAAAAAGGCCCTAAGGAAAATCTTGGAAATCAGTAAGAATGAAGGGGACACACGCAATATGATTCATCAGTGTCAGTGTTCTCTGGTATCAAAAGTCATCGCTCCCTGGAGAACCAACTCCTGCTCCCTACTTCCACAGCCAGGAGCCACCTTATCCCACGGTTTGACTTTGAAGGTGTCCGCGGTGCGGGGCTACCGAGGCCGTGGGCCGGGCTGGCTGTGGGAAGCTCTGCTGACAAGGTCTCGGGATGAAAGCGAGGGACCGGCTTTGAGCCGGAGCGCAGATGACGACGTCAAGGACCACGAAGCTGGGTCCGTCCTGACTCCAGCACTGACCAGCAGTGGGCTAACCTGGCAGGACTCTGCCTGCTGGGGGAAGGGAGACCAAGGAAGAAGCAAGTTCATTGGTTCTCAAAGTATATTCCCCGGCACACACATTCTGAAGGAATATCATCAGGAAAAATCACGGCTTGATTTCTGTGGGACACAGGCTCAGCCCAGGGCTGCGTGCATGATAATTAGATCTTCTGACCCCAATCCTCCGTCTGTTCCCTCCTGAAGAAATAGTGTCTGTGCACTTTTTGTTAACTGTTTTTAAAAGATTTGAGATGTTTTAGCTCAAAAGTCTGTTTAATTTTAACTTATTTTTCTGCACGATCTGCACAGATGATGAAAAGGCCTTTAACAAACTTCCACATTCATTCATAATTAAAAATATTTTTAAAAACAAGATTTTTAAAAAGTAAGGATATACCCACCACACACGAATAAGTATATCGGTAGATAGCTACAGGCATATGTGTAATTCTACAACCACCCCATTATTCAGTGGAGAAACACTAGCGGTACCGAAGACATTACCAGCAGGATTAGGACCGAGACAAGGACGTCTGTTCTCTCCATGACTGCCCACAGAGGCACTGGCCAAGCAATTATGCAAGGGAAATTTATCACGAGCAAGAATGCGGGTAAAAAGGAGTAAACATCTATCCACTTGTGCAGATGAGAGCGTGTTCGAGAACTCTTAGAGAATACATGATAAAATCAATTCAATAAAGGAATTCAGCCAGGGGCTGGAGGAACGGCTCAGCAGTTAAAGCACTTGCCTAGCAAGCGCTAAGCCAAGCGCTAAGTACCCAAGTTCAATTCCCAGCACCACATAAGCCGGGCATGGTGACACATGCCTGTAATCTCAGCACTCGGGAGGCTGAGGCAGGAGGATTGCCCTGAGTCCATGGCCAGCCTGGGCTTCATAGTAAGTTCAGGACCAGCCTGGGCTACAGAGCGGGACCCTGACTCAAAAAAAAAAGAAAGAAAGAAATGCAGCCAGGCACGGTCACTCTCACCTGCAATGCCAGCAGTCTGGACAGCTGAGGCAGGAGATCGCAACTTTGAGCCAAGGCTGAGCAACTTAGTGACTTAGCAACACCCTGTCTCTAAGTAAAAATTGAAAAAGGGGCTGGGGATTCAACTCGGCGCTAAGGCGTTGAGATCCAAACAAAACCAAAGTCAGCAAACCATTAGGATATAAAACTGTAATGTAATTATCAGGAGGCATCACACACACAATCAGTAAGCAGTTGGAGAAAATTCCATGTACACAATGCTCAGAGCTATGTTAAGAAGGAACGTGTAGCACTTGTATGAAGATTTGTCAGTCAGCAAGACAGCTGCAGAAGTGGCTTGTTTGGGCACATGAACAGGCAGTCCCGCTTCCTTGGCAGGATGACCCAGCAGTGTAAGGACGTGTGTCCTCCCTAGGCTGGGTCACAAAATGAACTCAGTCCCCTTAAAATGCCAGTAACCTCTCTCGTAGTGTTGGACTTGTTATGAAATTTATATGAAAAATTGAATGTGGAAACATTTCTAGGAAAATACCAAAAAAAAAAAAAAAGACTAAGAAAGGAAGGCCAGTGGCCAGGATTAAAACAATGAGATATTAGCACATAAAAGGAGTTAGTAGGAGAAACTATTTTAAAGTTCAGAATTAGACCCAAGTTCTCATGGAAAGTTATTGTGTTGCAAGCATTGCACCTCCAATCACTAACAACTGACTTTTAAACAAATTAAGCTAGGACAAATTCATAGCTATTTGAAAAAATACAAAATTGTATGTATGTCTCATCATACCAAGAATATACTGCAAGTTGATGAAATGGGATGTGCTGCAAAAACAATCATAGAAGCACTAGAAGAAAATGGACACGTTCTCTCTAACTCTGGTGTAGACAAACAGCTTCTGATTGTAAGTTTTAAACTCAGAAGCACTAAAAAAAGACTTGGTAAGATTGATAAGTAACAAAATAATTTTAGAGCACCTCAAATTTCATGTTTTAATCTCATCCCATGGCAAAAGTTGATGGCCACTAAACCTGGGGAGAAACATTCTCAACTGACACCTCAGACGAGAGCTGATGATGCTAGTAAATAATTTTTTCCAAAACTGAGAGGGAACTGGCAAAATATAATAAGTCAAAACAATATAAACATGATCTCTCTCTCTCTCTCTCTCTCTCTCTCTCTCTCTCTCTCTCTCACGCTTTCTCTCTCGCTCTGTCCCTAACACTTAGCTAATGTGAATTTTTCCTCAAACGGCTAGCTTCTGATTCGGTGATTTTCTTCACTGTTTTCCATTTGCTTTTTCCTTATTTCTCTGATTTCTCTCTCATTCTTTGATTATACTATCTTGGCTGCAGCTCTTCTGCAGTAGGCGTTCACGCTATGGAGGTTAAACCATCCTTTCCTATGACATAAGAATGTGAAGGCAGAATTGTCTTTAAGGAATTGTTTGGTCCGCATTGGGGGCTTTTAGAATTTTCATTTTTGGTCACCTTCTTCATTTTAGTAAAGATTATTTTTAGAACAGTGCTAGAAATATGCAAAAATTGAGATGAGGCTAGGAGAGTTCCTAGGTCCCACAACTCAGTGTCCCTTATTATCAATGCTTGGTATCAAAATGTCATCAAACACTTGTTACAATGACTCAGCCAAGTCTGAGTTACGGACTTAGCCTGGCTCTGTTTAGGTATGTGTTTAGTTCTGTGCGGTGTTCCCTGCTCTCAGGCCATCCCCCGCCCCCATCCCACTTTGCTGTCAGGAGTCCCTCCTCCTGCCTGTGGCTGTGGGTCAGCCAATCCCCTTGTGGACACCTGATGGTTTGGACAGCTATAGTCAGTCTTTTGTAGACTGCTTCCTTGTAGAATTAGTCCTCCAGGGCTGGAAGAATAGCCCAGTGGCTAAAGCACTTACCTACCAAGCTCCAGGTCCTGGGTTTGACTCCCAGCACCACATAAGCTGAGTGTGGTGGCACATACCTGCCATCTCAGCACTTGGAAGGCTGAGGCAGGAGAATTGCTGTGAGTCCAAAGCCAGCCTGAGCTACATACTGTACTCAGGACCAGCCTGGACTACAGAGGGAGACCCTATCTAAAAAAAAAAAAAAAAAATTAGTCTTCCATTTTTCTCATGAGTAGACTGGGAATGTGTGTTTTCTGGAAGAAAACCACAGAGGCAAAGGGCCCTGTCTGTCACATGGGATCGCGGGGAGAGGCTATCATGGCTCGTCACTTCGACACCGCCCTTCCTCACCTGGGTATTGACCTCCACTGCCCGCCGCCTTCCTCACCACGGCCCTTTCCCCTGCACAGTGGGAAGGTGGTCTCCAGGCACAGACCCCACCCAAGCCACAGGGCTGTGCCCTCCCGTGCTGGAGTGACTTGGAATTCTTCTTCCCAGAGATGCCTCTGTTCTCCTTTGTTTATTCAATCATTCATTAATGCTAGTATGAGTTAGTAGGTAACCTTGTACATTTAGTTTTCTCATCACCTTGACAACATGCAGTGTCTTAGCCGAATACGTTTCTAGAAGTAGAATTATTGAGTAGAGAGGATGCACTTTTTACATTTCAGTGAATGACGATATTGTCCTCCTTCAGAGTCACTCTTGCTTCTGTTCCTCCCAGAAAAGCCTGAGGTCACCTGGTCAGTGGCCCTCACTACCTCCGCCTGGTAAACAACCGGGACTGAGGCCCAAAACAGAACCTCATTGTGGTCAAATGTGTTCGTTATTTGTTAGTTAGGTCTAACTTCACAAAACAAATTCAATCTATCAAAGCTGCTTAGCTCATGATGACTGGGAAGCAGAGCAGGGGACAGCACCAGAGAGGGCAGAGTCAGGGGCCACAGCTAGTACCCAGCCAGGTCACGCCTCCATCACCTGCCCCAGCACTCCCAGAAGTGAGCTCTCCCAACCTGTGAGGCCTTTTTAAACCCAATCAAGTGACATACCAGGGTTAAAGATCGCAGCCTGGGCCCAGCGTCTTACAAGAAAGAGACGAGAGTGTGAGAGACAAAGAACAAGCATGGCCAGGGACGCCGAGGTTGGAGGGACCAGGAGACGTCACGAAGCCAGCTCAGAGGACGGAGAAAGGCAGACTCAGGCCCGGGAAGACACGAAGATATGGACGTTCCCGAAGACGAGGGCTCTGCCAGCACGCAGGCTCAGCCCCCGAGGCTAATCGGAGCTCCGAGCTCCAGCACTGGAGCTCGTATGTGTGTATGATTTACGCTTATTACGTGTGCGTGTTGTCTGCAGTAGGAAGAGAACACACGCATCACCTGGAGCCTCAGGATTCTTGAAGCCCACCGCTCCCTAGTGACGTCTTTGTGTCTCTGTGTCTGGATCTGTCTTGAGACATGCAACATCCTTCTGCACTGGAATGTTTAAAATGGTATCTTAAGATACTTCACCCTTTTTGTTATGTTGACACTGTCCTCCACTCGGGAAAGCCCATGATGCCACCAGCCTTTGGTTCACCCCTTCTCTACTGTGCTTGACTCGCGATTGATCGTGCCTTCATGGGGCTGTACCTTAGGCCTGATTCTCCGAAGTGCTTCTTCCAAGCCAGCCATGATTTTTGGTGATTTATTTATTTATTTATTTCTGCTTTCTTCCTGGCTATGTCAGCCCACAAAGCCCCGTCTTCTGTCACCTTGACACATTTTGCACAAGCTAATGTGTCTGCTGTGTGTTTTGCCAATTCAGATGACAGCTTTGTTTTTTTAATTTATAAAGATAGGTTGGATCGTACATGTTAGTGCATATTGGCTATGCAAATCAATGGGTTTATTTTGGAAGATTGGCATAGACATTTAATGTACTTAATTAACCCCCATCACATCCCTCACCCTGCCTTCTCCCTTCCTTTTACACAATATTTTGGCGAGTTCAATGCGCGCAGTGTATTTTGCTCGCATTTGCTCCCCGTTACCCAGCATCATTACGCCGTCTCTCCCACCGCTTCGTTCCCTCCTGTCTAATAATAATCTCCCTTCTCCCTTCTTGTCGTCTTTTTTTAGACTTCATATATTTGGGAGAGCATGCGTATTTGTCTCTCTGACTCTGGCTCATCTTGCTCAACGTGATGATCTCCTGTCAGTATCTGTCAATATTCTTCCACAAATGAAAAAAAGTTATTCTTTCTTATGGCTGAATAACATGACTCTCCAATACACACTTTCATCTAACTTCTCTGCTTCCTTGCATTTGAAACTCATAGAGCCTCTGTGCTTTTTCTGGTCCTCGAGCTGTCCTCACGTGGAATGGACAGGTGTTCCCCCACGCCATGCTCGGGTCACACTGGGAGGCGCAGGTGTTGAGGGACGGCAGCATTCCCTGTAGCACACAACATGGCGGAAGTGAGGCCTTGCTTCTACACTGCTGCTTCTCCCCGCTGTGACGGACCAGCACTCAGTGCGGCTCTCTGAGGAGCCCACCCCGCCTGCCAGGCTGCCTCCCTCAGCCACCAAGGAGCTCCTGGAGCAATCCCACCCCAGCTTCAGGTTGGAGCTGGCCCTGAGTGGGGGCGGAAGACACTGGGTGTGAAGAAATGTGCTTTGCTTGCCGCTTTGAGGACGGGTGCCCCATGCCCGCCCGTGCCGACTTCCTGTGTCTCAGAAGCTGCCTTTTCGTTTTGCTGTTTCTTCTTTTTATTCTTCCTGTTGGTCTCATTCAAGGTGAGGTTCACTTGTTTCAGTCTTGTTTCTTATTTTGGAGTCAGTTCTAGTAGCTCTCCTGTTGCTGGACGCAACACCTGACCCCCACACCTTCATGGAGGAAAGGTTTACTTCGGGTCACAGTTTTAGGGGGTTCCATTCGCAGTCAGCTGGCCACGAGACAGAATCGTCACGGCAGCCAGACGTGGTGGAGCGAAGTCATTCACGGAGGCCAGGGAGCAAAGCGGAGAACTGCCCCAGAGAAAAAGGGCAAGGAGCCAGGCGGAGCCTTCGGTGCCAGCATCCATGGCCCACCTGGCGTGAGCATTGGTGTGTGTTTTACCAAGTGTGGATTTTTGGCTGTGAAGTTCGTTCCTCGGTCAGAACCAGTGCTGTGTGTGGGATATCATGGTGATAGATGAGGCGTTCTGTGAGTCCAGTAGGAATGGCCGGCCCTTCATCCGGTTGTCTTTGGAGTCCTCCTTCCCATCTGAAACCTCATTGGCCTGGCCTTTACCGTCCTCACTTCTGCAGCATATTGGTCCTCTGAGCGCTGACCAGATTTGTCCACGGAGCTTTGCTCACGGTAGTCTAGGGCTTCCCTGGTCTACATTGCCAGTCCTTCCCACACTCCTCCCACAAACCAATTTCAAAGGCTTCTGAACAGCACAGTCAAGTATAGTCACACCCACTTCTCTGGTACACATTTTCCGTGATTAATCAACTTTTCCTTTGCTGGGACACAATACTAGTGATCCCAAATTAAAATAGGAGAGGTTTAATTTGCCTAATAGTTCCATGATTAGCAGCTCCAAAGCAAAGCTATGGTGGTGGAAGGGTGTGGTTGAGCAAGCCAATTCCTGGTGGATTTATGGCAGGCCAAAGGAAGAAATGGCCAGGTACAGATCCAAGGTCACACTTGATGGTCTAACCAGATGAACCCAGAAGTGTGCTTTGCTAACTCCCCAGGCAGCCTTTGAGCTGACCAAGGTGACAATTAAGCTGAACCATCTCAGAGCTATTTCGGGGGGAGGGGGGGTCCAATCACCAGCTCCAAATCAGGGGCAGAGGGTCTTACCAACTCAAGATTGGTGGGCCATCTCCACCACCGCAAAGGATCGCCAAGGAAGCTGTTTATGACGCTTTCTTTACAGCTTCCTTCTGGTGTGCCTGGGTTATGTGATTTAGATGGCCAATTGCTGTAGCAGCTGCTTCCCCTGTCTGTGGATAACTCGCTAATTTGGGAAGCATTTTTTTTTCTATGCCTCCAAGTGAGCGCAGGATGGGCGTATTGGGCTGGATGTAATCACATCAGGACCTCTGGCTTGTGCTGAAAACTTCCTCTCAGGTTGCTATCAGTGCATTAATCACCACTTTTTAAAAAATGGTTATTCACTACTTCACATTTCCTCCAGTTGACTCAGTCAGCTCTCGTCTGTCTGGTGTGTTGCCACGAAGATTGGGAAACAGGCCGTGGCATGCCTTCGTGGAGCTCAGTGCGCCAGGCCGCAGCATCTCCTCAGCCAGTCTAAAGGAGGGAGCCTGTTGGCGGAGCCGTGCTGCCTGCTGGGAGCCACTGCCTCCTTAGCAGGGGACCCGTAGCCATACCCTAGCAACTCACTCCACAAGTTTAACCAGGAAGCGCCACAGTCTTTGTCATGGCTGGGAAGAAACAAACACCTGACACCTGCGACTTCAAGGAGGAGTATTTGACCTACAGTTTCCACTGGGATTCACTTTGGGGTTAGCTGATACCAAGGCAAAAGCAGCATGGCCGAAGGGCCTGGTAGAGGGCCAGTGCTCACCCCACAGCCACCAGGAAGCAGAGAGAAAAGGAGGAGGTAGGGACAAGAGCATGCCCTTCCAGGTCACCCCCCGGCGGCCCCCCTTCCACCCAGGCCCCGCCTGCTGATGTCAGAGGACACCTTGATGGAAGCCATAACAGCCACTAAGTGGGTCCATCGGGGTTCCGGGACTCTGGCTTTGTCCCCTTTCCTACGGGTCCTCAAAGAACTGGATGCTTGCTGTCCTACCCACGAGCCCCACGCCCCAGGGACGCGGCTCATCTGGACGTGGAGACCATCCTCTGCCCAGCCACCTATGTACCAGGCCTCCCCAGCTGTCCCACACTCATGGGCACACCCTGCTTCGCCATGAAGGGTCGCTGTTGTTGATGAAGCAGTTTGGGGGCCAGGTGATGGGGAGAGGCTTGCACAACAGCTCTGCCTCCCATGTTCCATTCACGTGGCAACTGAGGCACGGGCACATGCTGCTCTGCGTGGTGCTTCTTGGCTGAGGCATTGTGAAGAATCCCCCGGCTTCCAGGCCGACGATAGAGCGTGGCTTTTCGGACAACAGCTTCACTCACCCTCTGCCCACGGGGACCATCCACGCAACCTGGCGGGCCTCCTTGGGGTCTGAGGTGAGGCATGGCACACAGGAAGAACACAGCCCATGCCCAGACAACAAGGAGCAAATGGCAATACCAGGGTGTTTGGCATTGCCGCGGACGGGGACGAACACACGGTATACAGAGCTGAGTTTCCTCCTGTGCTAAGGGCTGGCAGGCAGAATCCTAGAAGGATTCTGCGCCCCTGCCTCCTCTTCATGCAAGACTTAGCATCAGAGCTCTCTGGTGACACTGCTTTTGAGGGGCGATCTGACTGTTGGTCCCCCCAGTCCCTGCCCCGACTAGGATCATCAGGAACTGCACAGTTAGGGTTAAGACAATGGTCCCAATGAGCTTCCCTTCCAGTGGCCCTATGAGAGCTACATCTCTTTTATCGTCCTCTTTTCCAGCTTTTTCTGGCCATTATGAAGTGTGATCACCAGCTCGTCACCACACGGCAGTGGCCCTCATCCACCTCAGTCACTGGATCTGGCCCTGTGTAACTTCCAGCTCTCCCCCAAGCTCCACGTGACCCTGGAGGGCCAACATTTTGAATGGCTTCAGGACATGGAGGCAGCCATGACAGGACAACTGAACACACTCAGGAAGGAAGACACCCAGAGCTGCTTCCGGGGGCGGTAAGAACCACAGGCGAGTGTGTTGGGAGTGAGGGGAGGATTTCAAGGTGGATTTATGGCGATGACTCTTTTACTATAATCATTTTTAAAACTCAGACACTCACCATATATTATAATCATTTTTAGACACTCACCATATATTGCGTTTGCATCTCAGACCCGGTCTCATCCCTGGGTTGCCACAGGAGTAACGCGGCGCACACTTCCCGCAAGTCTGCCTGTCAGCGACGCGTGTGACGAGCCGCGCCTCAGCGCGCCCTGCCCGCCCCTTGCTGTCTTTGCCCTCATCTGGTTTCCCATGTAGTTCTCTCATATTCCTTTCTGAGAATGACCGTCATCTCTCACGATTGCCAAATCCTACCCACAGTTCAAGGTCACTTCCTCCGAAAGGGTTTCCTAGGGATGGCCCGGGGCAGACTGCTCCCCTCTCCGGATCTCTCCAGCACTGGCCGGGCCGTCTGCCAAAGACGCTGGTGGGGTTCCATCCCCCCCGGGTTGGAGGGCACACACTTCTTTACACACAACCGCGCTTGACCTCACGGAGCTGGAGGTGGCATGGAGCACCTACCTGACCGTCCAAGTGTTTCTGTTGATGGAAATACCTTCCTTTTACTTGTATAAACGGTTGACGGTCGCCAACAAGACTAGACGAAGTGACGTGGCTAGGTAAACTGAAGTAGGCTCCCCGGCAGTATGTCCCAAAGATCAACACATATAAAAAAATGTATTCACTCCGGGTGAATTTGTCATAATATTTGAGGTAAAACTATGAGAAAATCATGTAAGCACTAAATTCAATATGTAAGGTGTCTCGTAAGTCACTTACGCACAGGAAAAATTAACAAACTTCTAGGATAACCTGTACATTGCATTTATGTGAAAAAGTAGATTTATTTTTAAATGTATTCTTAATAAATTGGCCAGGTGACCTACTAACAATTGAATGTATTTCAGATTTACCAACTCGAACGCGCTAAAAAATCCAGCTTCACTTTGCAGATGTTAAGGTTTGGGTCTGGGATGTCCCCAGAGGCCTCATGAGTTTGAATGTTTGGATTTCTCAAGCCCTTAGGAGGCAGGGCCTGGGTAAGAGGGGCAGATCACTGCGGCTGTGGTGGGTCACTGAGAGGCGGCAGATCACCAAGGGGTAGCCTGCAAGCCTTAAAGTGACCTCATCCCGCTTCTCCCTGACACCTGATCCTTCCTCTTGCCAGTCTGAGCAGCTGCTCTGTACCAGACCCTCCCACCATTGCCAGCTGCCCATGAATGGACTGAGACCCATTGAAGCTAAGATAAACCTTTCTTCCCCAAAATTGTAAATAGTGGGGCTGGAGGAATAGCACAGCCACTAGAGCACTTGCCTAGCAAGCACAAGGCCCAGAGTTCAATTCCCCAGCACCACATAAACCAGGCATGGTGGCACATGCCTGTAATACCAGCTCTCGGAAGACTGAGACAGGAAGATTGCTGTGAGTTTCAGGCCAACCTGGGTGTAGAGGGGACCTATGAATAGCGAGTATTGTGTCCCAGCAACAAGGAAATGACTTATGACAGCAAATGCAAGAGAAATAAAGAGAGGGAGCAGTTTTCATCACTCCAAGTAGAAAATATAAACTGATTTCCTAACCTCTGGTTACATGTAGATATTTCTAAACAGCCAGAATCATTATATCGATAAGATTCATTTATAATGTATTCAGGCGTGTTATTCTTTTTTAAAAGCACACTCACGCTTTAGACCTGACACGTCATTTCAGCTTGAGTAAAGCAGGGAGAGCGAGGAGCGTAGGGCGTCTAATCTGTGCGAGACGGGCCCACCGTGAAGCCCGAAACCTTCAGGGGTTTTTATTATCGTTGTTCTCGTTGGTTTTAATCATCGCCTTCCAATTTCTCAGACAGAACAGGAAACAGAAAGTGCCTTGTGGAGCCCAGCGCTGCCCGCAGGCCGCACCGTGCCCACCGCGGACCTCTGCGAGTGTGGGCGAGGACGGAGGGGGACAGAGTCAAACACGAAAAACAAAGGGGGTGTGGGTCACTGCTAATCCTGGTGTCAGTTGTAGACATAGTCGCACTTTAAGGACCCTAACTAAGGTATGTCACTAGACTCTGTTTCATATGTCTCTTCTTTGTCTTTCTAAATGTGATTACTGGAAAACCGGAAATTACAGAGGCGGCTACTAGGCTCCGTCTCTCGCCGGGTGCTGCTCAAGGCAGAAACTTGGAGGAGGATTTTGTGAATTCTCTAGCCACGTGTTGGGGTTAGGTTGCTCGTTTCTTTCCTCCCCCATCTCATCACAAGAATCAAGGAACCTTTCCGTCCGTCCAAACCCAAGAAACAGAAGGAAGGAGAGCCGAGCGGCCAGCGCCTAATTTCTGTAAATCATTTTTAATATACGATTTTTAAAACATCCCACACAAACTGCCCAGCTTTGAGCTTTTGGTAGAGAAATTGATTTGGGGGAGAGATTGATTCCTTATCCTCCCACATGACAAGTGCAGTAACAAATAGATTATCCACATCAGCTAATAAGAATGCAAGTCCACGGCCCCAGTGCCACAGCTGTCTCCTTCTGTGCCATGTTGAGAGAAAAATGGACAAGGGACATTTAAAATTCATCGCAGGGAGGCTCTATATTATAATGAATCTCATTAATAGTAATTAGAATTTTTTTTCTCCCAAGCTACCATGGCTGACCCTCTTCCTTTGATAGATCAAAGGAGCTTAAATGCACCACGGCCCCAGCTATGGCCACCTCAGTTCGTGTCTCGGGCGTGTGTCACAGGCCCCACCAACCCCTGAGCAGAGAATGTGTGTCATTTTCTCACTGGTGTTTCTACACTGCAGTGACATAGCTACCTGCAGATAATGAAAATGGCCAGTGATGGAGAAGCAAGCCCAAATATCCCCAAGTCACTGGAGACTTAATCCCAGCCAGAGACTGGTGACAAGTCAAAGCCTTCTCTTTTCTTTCCTGTTTCAGGAATTGGTTTTGGAATCCGTTCTGAGACCCTGGGACCCTTTTCCTGCGGGCCATACTCAGAAGAGCTATGGAATATTTAGCTTCACTTACTTCTCTTTGTGGGAAGGAACGCGGACTTTTGTGCTGAGCGATATTCCCAGGGATTTTCTTATCTCTGATTTTGACACAAAGTCTCGCTGAGACGCTACATTGCCCAGGCCGGACTCCAACTTGGGATCCTCCTGCTTCGGCCCCACAGAGTGCTGGGATGAGAGCCGGACGTCTTTTTGCCCCAGGTCCAGCTGGTGTACACCATGAACCGATGGCCCGCTTCCCTCGTTTGATGCACACGCACTCCCTAAGACAAACAAGTGTGTGTGCTTCCGCAGGACGAGAGTACAATTCTGCTGTGTCCGTGGATGAGGGCTGGGACCCAGACGCGATGAAGGAGGGGCAGGGGAGAAGCCCTGTCACAGAGGGTGCCGCCTACCTCCCAGCCAGCCTGCCCTTCGTGGGCTCCCAGCCACTGCGGCCCCTGAAACCACAGGGGTCACGTGTCTTCTGCCAACCTAATGACACATGTTGGCTTCTGTTTAGGCAATAGGCTGTACTTGGGCAAATTTTGAACCATCTTCTGTGTTCCTACAGCTGGATAATTACGAGGGATTTCAGTGTTAGGGACAGGAAATTAATGATACAAAGATCAGCAGCTATTTAAAGACAGTGGATCCCTGGTCTCACAGGGGCCACAGCTAGAAAGCCTGCCGAGTTCTCTGAGAAGTGGCCCTGGGGTGAGAGGGGGCAGGTGAAAGTTGACTCAACATCAGATAATAAGAATAGTGTTCCTTGATCAGTGCATTTAGTAAAGCTCTTCTACACACACATGCCTTTTGCCTGTAATACTTTTAACCAACTCCTTCTGAGCATACCGAGTTCTTCAGTGGGGATTGGCTGGGGAAGATTTAGGCAAAGCAAACAGCTAAGAGAACATTCAGTGGGAGATCAAAAAATACGATGACTAAAACTGTATCACAGAAAAAGACGCACTGCTATGAATCTCTCCGAAAGTCCTCCCCCCTCGCTCCAAACACACCTCTCTATTCTTACCGTTTTCTGAAGCAGCTCTGGACGTCCTCTTTCCCGCGTGTCCTCATGAGCTGTGGTTAAAAGTAAACACACATAGTGACAGCTGATGCCAGGTCCTCGTTCACCTTATTCTCAGATCTGGCCCCATGAGATGTCTGCCTCTTCCCCAAAGGCAAAATGGCCACTGAGGTAAGTGTTTGAATGGATTTAGAACGTGGAGGCAGCCATGTCAGTACCACGAAAGGCACTTGGGAAAGAGGACACTAGAAAGTCTTCAGACACGGCCAGAGTGACAAGGGAACATCTATTCAAAGCAAGGGGGAGGATTTTGTCAGAAATTTGTGACATTGTATCATTTACTTTGGTAAATGTTCTACATTTAATCATCCACTGTATCTTTTTTTATCATACCTGGTATATATCAGGTCTTTGAAATCTCCTGATTAAAAGGCTAGATTAAGAAATATCAACCAGAGAAGAAACCTTGGAAGTTGTCTCAGTTACTTCTCCACTGCCTTGACACAATACCCGACACCCACAACTTAAGGGAGGAAAGGTCCACTTTAGCTCACGGTTTCAGAAGGTCTCAGTTGATTCCTGGGCAACTGGCATTGGAAGAAAGGCTTGGTGAAGGCCTACCAGGAAGAAGCCACTGCGTTCATCATCCGATCTCTCTGTCCACTCAGAGGTGGTAAATGAGGAAGGCCACCGTCAGCCCAGAGCGCAGAGGTGTCAAGGAAATAAGAAAGAGTTGCTCTGCTCCATTGCCAGCGGCCCACAGCTCAAGGGTGAAGCTTTAGTGAGGTTGGGAATCTCCTGGATTCTCCCAGAAAATCTAGACTAGACTCGGCCTTTATCCCCAGCCTGTTGGAGCAACCATCCTTGTGTAGGCAACTGTCTCACGGAGAAAGTCACGTGTGCACTCAGCTCTACCGAGGGAGGTTAGCGCTGGTTGGCCTGTTGAGTTGTGAAGCGAGGGGCACGTGAAATGCCAGCAATAGAGCAGAGCTCTGGCTTGAAGGACCTGTACCGAAGGGGGCAGGAGGAGGCTCTGGAACAAGGCCCTCTTCTGTGGCCAGCACCTGCTCATCAGCCTTCAGGCCCTGCTTTACAGATGCTGCTGGAGATGGGTCTCTTGACAGAGCTCTGCGTGTCACCTGCAACCCTGAGCAGAAGCAGCAGATGCGTCACCAGCAGCCTATCACCTGGAACAGAGCTGCCAGTGTAGAGAACCTGGAGCCCACGAAGATGCAGCCCGCCATCCCATGGTTACCCAGCTAGTCACGCCCATGACAGCACCAGTGTGCATTCAGCCGTGATCCATGTGCCATTCCCAGAAATCATCAGAAAAGCAAAAGAACAAAATTGATGAAGTAAATAAATGCAATAACTCGAGGCGCAAGGAGGACTCACCTCTGTGCGCGAGTCACCGAAACTGGTGGTCCCTTCCCCGCACACAGCACACCTCACACCAGTGCGTCGCGAGCGTCGCCTATGCTGACGTTGCAGAGCTGCTGTGCTGCCAATGCGTGACACGCCTGCCCGGGTTTTCTGGAAGCTGCTGCAGGCCCACACAGGCAGCAGGTGCAAGATCAGCCAGGAAGAGACAAAACTGTACGTGCTGCGCTGGTGCATGAGTGGCGGGAATGAGGGGCCAGGCCAGGGACTGTTCCAAAGACAAGCAGGGCCCCACAACACAGGCCTGGGTTTCCAGCACTCTGGGAGACTGAGGCAGAAGAGTCATAGGTTTGAGACCAAGCTGGGCGACTTAGTGTCTTGGTGAGACTTTCTCTCAAACCAAAAACAATCAAAATAGGCTGGAGACGTAGCTCGGTACAGAGGTCCTGGGCTCCGTCCCTGGTACCACGCACACAGACACACACATGAAAAGTAAGACAAGAAGAATGCTCAGGACAGTGGGGGGACACAGAGCCACCGTGGCTGCTCCCCAGAGCAGGTGCCTCAACTTGAAAGGAAGAACACAACCCAATGGAACAAGTCATGATCATGTGGTCAACACATCGGGTGAGTGCTTCACCATAAGATAGGCTGCTGTGAACTCTGCTCCGAGTGCTTGGGGTGACTGGGGACCCTGCCAGTGGGCTCAGGGTGCCAATGTGGGAGTGATGAGGAGGAGGGACAGGAATCCACCCACAAGTCAGGGGAGGGCGGGATTCAGTCCATACAGAACTTTCAACCGCATTTCCCACCCCAGAGTGCCTACGGAGCAGGGGTCTCAGCATGGCTCTGCTGGGTCCCCGGCTCGGCTGCCTTGGGGCATCAAGTCTTTTGATGGAAGGGTAGCTGCTAGGCTGGCTCGTGTGACTGCTGGTAGCTATCCCGCAGAGATCCTCAGCCCCTGTGACCATTGGAGGGATCATGTCCATTTGTTGAGATTAGGAAATACCCAGGGCAGAACTTCCAGGTGTGTGCGATTGGCTTGTGGGCCAGCCAATAAGAGAAGAGCACCCAAGCTGGGTGTTGGTGGCCCAACTGGCAGCTTGAACTAAATAAAAAGGAAGAAGAAAGAGCATTGCGGTTCTCCTGGGGAAGGTCGGGCCTTCAAACACCAACTCGCTGTCTTCATATTACCAATCTTCAACTGAGATTGATTTTTCCTGTTGTGGAAAATGACCTGCTGCGGGCTCCGTCCGCTGTCTTGCAGTCCAGGAAGGGCGCTCCTCTCCCTCACATCTGAGCAAGCACTGGACCCGCCAGCCCTGCTCAGCTATGCACTCAGCCATTTCAGACTACCTCTCTCCGCAGACATAGAGTAAACCCCCTTTATTTATCTAAATACTTTCTATTAATTCTTCCTCTCTAAGAGTCCTCACCATAGATTCTGGTACCAGAGAAGGGAGGTCATTGCTGTAACTTTATCTGTTCATGTGTTTCAGAAGCCTTTGGAAATGGTTTCGGGAGGAGTTTAGAAATGTTTGAAAATGCCAGCTAGAGAAGCTCGGAATGCTCTCAGTTGGTGAGAGATTCTGATCAGGGCTCCGAAAACCAGAATACAGAGAGAAAACTACAGATCAGAAAGGTCAGGCCCAAAAAGCTTCAGATAGGAAAGAGCACTTTGTTGGCAAAGATGCCTTGATAGTGTCTTGGGAACCTGCGAGACCTCACCCTTTACCAGTGCCATAGCTACTGTCTCATTGCTAGGACAGAATACCCAACATCCACAGTTTAATGGAGGAAAGATCTACGTTAGCTCACAGTTTCAGAATGTCATAATCCATACATGGGCAGCTAGCAAGGGTGGGAACACAGCCAGAGAGCTCTTCACAGCATGCCAGCTGGGAAACCAAGTGAGGAAGATGGGTGCAGCTAGCACACACCCCTCAAGGCCAGGCCCCAAGCAACAGATTAAAGGGGAGCAACGCAAAAGATTTTTCTTTGAAAACAGAGCCTCTAGGGTGTCATGCAAGGCAACGTAGGAAGGGGAAGTAGGTCAGCCATCTGAGAACTCAGAGGCTGTTGTAGCCACCGTGGAACGAGGGGGCCAGGCGACCGCTCGTGCCTGCAACAGATCTTGGCCTCATCCGAGTGGCACAGCCTCACAGGCATGCAGAATTTAAGAGTTATGGGGTCATGAGGCTTCCATCCGGATTTCAGAGGAAGGCCTTGGAGGCCAGGCCATGTGCCCCTGGGAGGGCAGTGCATGAAGGTGTGAAACAGAAGCCTAAGGTGCAATGGAGACCCCCGAAATCTGAAGATTCTAGAAATGTGGATTGTTGGCAAAGGAAACTACAGGCTGCGAGCAGCACCAGCCCCCGGGGAAGCCACGGAAGCTGTAGCCAGAGACCATGCTGCCAAGGCACGGCCACCCACGCGCCTGGAGGCCCACGTCCTGCCACAGTCTGCCCCGAGTCGTGGGCACGGAGCTACAGGATTTAACAGTTACAGGGTTTAAGTCTTGCCCTGCTGGGTTTAGACCTTATTTTGGTCCAGTTTCTTTCAATCCTCCTATTCCTCCCTTTTTGAGTGGGAACGTTTACCCTAAGGCATTGCATGTGGGAGGAGTTCAGTTTTTCTTTTATTTTCACAGGAACTCATACCTAAAAGTTTGCCTTGAGTCCCAGAGGAGACTTTGGACTTGGGCTTTTTCCTTCTTCTTCTTCTTCAAACAATGAGGGAACCGTCAAGACGGTCAACTTAAAGAAGGACTCAGTGCACTTTGCATAAGGAAATAGACATGGGTGTCTGTGGGCTCGGGGGGAAATGCTGTGGTTCGAATCTGGAATGTGCCCCTAAAGCCTCGTGTATTTGGATGTTATCGAGGACCTATGGAACCATGTGCTGTTAAGAAATGGGGCCTGGTCGGAAGAGATGGAACACTGGGGTTTGACCCGCAAGGCGTGGGCTACTGGGACAGAATTGTTCCTCGCTGACTTCACTGCCTGCCCACCAGGCCCGTGCCGCGAACACCTCCCTTCCTGCCACACCTCCGCCGTGTGCTTCCTCCGTTGCTATCCATCCACGAATGGACTGAACCCTCCTCAAACTGGGCACCAAAATAAACCCTTCCTCCCTTAAGTTGTGAAGGTTGGGTATTGTCCCGGCAAAGAGCAAGAAACTAAGAAAGCCACTCACGGAGACTGGCCAAAAGCGGCTCTCTGTCCCTGTCATGGGGGCTTCCTAGCTTTCACCATTGGAGCCGTATTTGAGAGGGAGGGGGCTTATGACAGGTAGCACAACAGTGTAATGCACATGCCTTTGGTCGCATGCTACAGGCCCATTGTGGTGTGCCCCCCAAAAGTCCATGTGTAGAAGTGTTGGTCCCCATGTCGTGTTACCAAGGTGGTGTCCCCCTCCCCTGCCTTTTGGTATAAGGACTGAATGATCTTTACACTGAGCTACATCCCCAGCCCTTTGTTTGCCAGTTTGTTTGAGACGGAGTCTTGCTGAGTTACACAAGCTGGGCTCCAATTTGTGGTCCTCCTGCCCCAGCCTCCCAGATTGCCGGGGTGATGGGCCTGTGCCACATCACCCAACTTGGAGGCCCCTGAGGGCTGAGGCCCTGGGAAGTGGTGGCGAAGGGCCTCTGTCTGCAGGCGGGGGTCAGCCCCCGCAGGCGCACAGCCGGCTGCTGCTGGAGGCCATCTCCAGCTGCTCCCCGCTGATCCCTCCCCCCTGGATCATGCCCCTTCTGTTCATGGCGGGGTCCTTTCTGCTTCTCTGCCTCGAGTGACACAGCCAGATAGGAGCATCACGCTGTTTGGACTTCCTAGATACCAGAGCCATGAACCAAATCTCCTTCCTTTCTTTCTTTGTTCCCCAGGCCAGGTGTTCCACAATGGTAGCCCAAGGTGGGCTATGACCCCCAGGTGCTCTGCCCCTCAGCTGTGACCACTAGCTACAACTCACTGTCACGTGAGGGGAGAAGGGTCCCCCACCCGTGTTGGGAAGCAGCTGCTGGCTGGAAGTAAGGTGAACCTAGAGGTATTGAAAGAAGCTATCACAGTGACCATGACTGACAGCGTAACTGTTCCACCTGTGTCACAGGAGGAAGACTGCAGAAGTCTGTAAGTTCCTAAGTCAAAGAAATCGATCTTTGGGCAGAATATATGTGCTGTGTTTCAAGAGCTGCCTGTCAGGTGACAGTGGGACTCAGGGGTCCCTACACACAGTACTCACACCTGTCAGGCAGAGGGAGCCCTTGGAGAAGCCAGGGTGTCCCTGCAGCATCATCGCATGCAAAGGCCCAGAGGTCTGTATTCTCCGGATGTGATACAGCCACACAGGTGTGTGTTTTCTGAATTGTAATACCAGCGATCTCTGCATTCAAGTCTGTAGATTCTATGGCCAAGGACAATAGGTAGTTCGTTCGTTCGTTCGTTCTTTCTTTCTTTCTTTCTTTCTTTCTTTCTTGGTAGTGGTTCTGAGCATCAGACCCCAGGCCTTCACACTTAGCTATATCCCCAGCCCAACTTTCACTTTTTGATTTTGACACAGGGTACCCCTAAATTGTTAAGCTGTCCAGGCTGGGATGGAACTTACAATCCTCATGCCTCAGCCTCCTAGAGTGCTGGGAACACAGGCCTGCATCACTGGTCCCAGCTTTTGAATTATTAAATATTCATTATTAAATATTTAATATTTGCCAGTGGTTTTTTTCATGGCAACTAATTATGTGCCGACCTTTTGCTGCCAAGGACTGTCTGCCGGTACAGCTGATTAGCATCACAATAACTGCTCCTCCGTGAGTTGGGCCACCGAGGAGGAGCAGGATAAGTATGTAATGTTAATGCGGTGTGCACACTCTGCCCTGGCTACATTGCCGGCGCCACCTGGGCCCCAGGAGCTCCTCGCAGGAAACAAGCGACACGGTGAACCAGAAGGACAGGCAGGCACGGGCTCTTCCCGCAGGGCGGTGTCCTTCGGGAGTGGGAACCCCGGGGACTTGGCCCCACGTGACCTGCTCCCCCGGGCAGCGCGGCTCACTTAGATTGTGAACTTGTGAAGTTAAAAGGGACATTGTGAGTTAGGATTAGCCCAGAATCCCAAAGGAAGGGATCTCTAACAATACGAAGTCCTCCAGCTGCATCCTGAGTGCCTTGCCCAGCAAGGCAACTTCGTGAGACAACAGAAATAACATAGGGCAGCTGGCGTAGCTCCAGGTGACGGCTGTGCTCAGCCTCCAGCGCCGCCAGGAGAAAGGGGAAGGCCGTCTGGTGCTGAGGTCTGTGTGTGGGTCAGGCCGACTGAAACAGGAAAAGGGAGGAAGGGGAGACAGGAAGGAAGGAAGAAAGGGAAGAAGGGAGGGACGGACAAAGGGAGGAAGAAGAAAAGAACACACAGAGAAAGAAGGGGTTCTGTTTATTCTTCACGCCATCGGCCCATTTTCAGTTCCTATTTGATCAGATATTGTCCTAAGTACTGAGGAGAAAGGCAGATTCTCAGTTGAATTACTCGGATTTTTCTGTCTCCTTGATAATTTCATTTTCAGGTGGTTTCTTCTCCACAGCAACTCTCCTGGGATGCTAAGACGTTGTACACCCGTGTGGGCCCAGGGGCCCTGACCCAGGGTGACCTGCACCCCCCACAGAGGGTCGAGCCTGATGGACCTCAGGCATAGCGGCCCACAGTGCAGGCGATGGTCCGCTGCGTGCTCACCCAACACCAGCGTGCCGGCAGGTGACCTCTTGCTAAGCTTTGCTATAACTTGCTCAGATCTAATATCATCCATTGTCTTTAAATCAGCTTTTGTGCATGATGCCCGGGCCTATAATCCTAGCACTCTAGGAGGCTGAGGCAGGAGAGCTGTAGGTTCAAGCCCAGTCTGGGCAACTTAGTGACTTAGCAAGAGTTTGTTTTAAAATCAATGAAATAAAAAATGGGCGGGGGATGTAGCTTAGTGTGAAGGCCCCGGGCTCCATCTTAAGCACTACAATAAACAAACGAATGAACTATCAAACAAAGACTGTAGCTGATAACAAAATACTAAGTACTTGAAAATCACAGAGGGTCAGTTGTAAGCATGTGACATCATCAAAGAAAAGGTACATGAGAGAATCCAGAGTGCCCAACGGTTGCTGTCCACGCAAAAACACTAGACATATAAAACGTAAAAGTGTGTTTGCTCAGAATAAATCTGTCATAATATTTGAAGTAAAATTAATGCTACTAGACAAATGCACAGGGTACTCCCAGAAGTCGCCACACGCAGGGACCGCCCACAGCCTTTCAGGACCCCCGGAGAGCAGGCCAGTCACTGGAGCTAGCTGTCACCACGCACGCACACTCCAAAGGACGGGGTCGCACACCACATACGAGCAACGCTGTGTGTCAATTAAGATAAACAGAAGAAGAGGCAGCCAGGCAGCCGGGCGAGCCCAGGCCTGCCACCCCTGCGCTCTGGGCGGCTCAGCCAGCAGGATCTTCAGAGTGAGTCCACCTTGCCCACCTTAGTGACACACAAGGGCCTTTCTCGGAGTCAAAATTAAAGCGGGCTGGGGTGGGAGCGAAGGCCTGAGTCTGATCCCCAGGACCACCGCCCCCAAAAGCAAACAGATGACTGTTCACGGGTGACCGGTGCATCTGCCCTCATTTGCTTGAAAAAAAACAACAAACAAAAAACTTGCCCAAGTGACGTACCAAGCGGCAGGCCGCTCGGTGAACGCAGGACGAGAACGCTGGCCACAGTAAGCTCGCGGTTCCCGCTGCCTGCGTCTCGCGGCCTCATCCCAGGTATTACGTGTCTGTTTCCATCCCGACCGCGAGCGGCGCAGGAAGAGTCGGAGAATCCAGAATGTGTCAGGGGCGGCAGCAGAGGCGGTGTTGAAAATAGAGAATCCATTCAAAGCATGTGGGTCGCGCTTCCCACGCTGGAGCGGGGGAGGGAGGGACCCAGGCCGGGCGGGCCTCCCCGGGGAAGGAGGCAGGGCCCCTGAGTCCACCCGCTCACCGGGGCCCACGTGTCACACACGCTGGGGCCTCACCAGAGCCCGTAAGGACGGGCCGGTGGGCTGTGTGGCTCGTGGGCTCCCTGCTCCTGCCCCTCCCTGCGCTCACACCTGCTCCACCGCAGCCTGAATCCAGAGGAACCCAGGGCAGGCAGGATGGCCCTGCGCGGCTGGAGAGAGACTGCGGTGGGTGGCGCTGCCCGTCCCTTTTCAACTGGAGGGCAGAGTCCTGGACTTGTGCGATCCCTGTAGGGCTAGAGAGCGCGTGCCACCTCCAGGCCACCGCCTGGGGTGGAGCATCCTGGAGGGGCCATTTGGCTGGAGGCGTTGGTGACTTCAGCTCACAAGCCAGATTCACAGCACACAGGCGCTGGCCCAGGACACCCGCGCCCTCAGCCAGGAGAAGGCTCGGCACAATCCGGGGGGGCAGCTGCCCGCGCACCGCAGGTGCAGCCCCAAGCTGAGAGGTGCCCTCGGAACTGCAGGGAGAGCCTGGTGGGTAGCTCGGGCCTGTAATCCCAGCACCGGGAGGCCGAGGCAACTCAGCCTGGACAACTAAGCGACTCGTGAGACCCTGTTTCAAAATGAAAACATAAAGGGCTGGAGATAGAACCCAGTGTGGAGGCCCTGGGTCCCACCCCAGTACAAACAAGACAGAACTCTGGCAGGGAGACGCACAGAGAGTTGAAAAGAAAGGGCCAGCGTCCCGCTGCCCCCCGCACCCACTTGCCCGCACTGCCACCCACCCGGAGCCGATCGGTGTACGTGGCTCGTGTCAATCCAAGTGGTGGTGCGTCCCCTTCACAATCCTTCCACTCGCTCCAGACATGCGCCTCCTGTCATCCCTGTGACTTCCGGCAGCAGTCTGGAGTCCTCTTTCCTGAATGTCTTATCAAGGACGATCAAAACACGGCGAGGGCTGGTGCGGGCCACCATCCAGTGGCGAGGCAGCTGGTAAACCCTGGCACTGTGTCCTGACCCACCAGATCTGGCACAGGGTGGCTTCCAGTCTTCCTCAGAGTCAAAGTGTCACCATGAAAGGTCAGCACAGCGATCAGTTCAGGGCAATGGAGGCAGCCATGATAGCACACTACAGACATGCGGGAAAGTGGACTTCCTGAGCTGCTTCAGAAAGAATGATGGGATAAGTGTCTGAGGGACTCTGTTAGCCCCTCCAGAGCCCGAGGGACCCCGCTAGCCCCTCCAGAGCCTGCCCGTTAGCACCACACACCAGATCCAATTGTGAGCATTGGCGACCTCCATGTCCTCAATGGATTCAGAAATCAGTGGATTCAAAACATCTACAGCAATTTTTGTCAAATAAAAATATGGCTGTGTGGCCTCCTCCACCTTAATCCCTGACTCTGGCAAAGTGTGACCCCACACAGGGTCCCTGGGGGGCAGTTTAGACCCATAACAAATAACTGAGCTTATTTTTTCCTCTACTGCTCCAGGAAGGGAAGACAAGACGGAAAATGAGGCTGTGGGCTGTCTGGCCTGACATATGCTCTCTCGTGGGCTCTCAAGGACGGGCCAGGGCTGCCTCGGAGGCTGGCAGTGTCCTGCCCCCAGTACGTGGACCTAGAGGCTCTGTCCTCGGGGATGGCGCATGAGGCAGGGCGTCAGTGGGCAGGAGACCCCAAGCTGGGCGTCCACACCTTCTTCTCCTGGGCTGAGGTGCTCCCCACGCAGCATGTCCTGCAGCCGAGCGGCCCTGGCCCCTCACTTCCCACTGGGCGTGGAGAGCAGCTAACTTCACCTGCTCGGATGCTGAGCACAACCACAGTCCAAACGGTAACACTCCTTGTGGTCTTGCTTGCTTCCCACCAAACATTTAAACAGAGCCAGACGCCAGGCCCCATGGCCCCAGCCTGTCAACCCCGCACTCTGGAGGCGGGAGCAGGAAGAACACGAGTTTGAGCCCAGCCTGGGCAATGTAGTGAGACCTTGGCTCAAAATTAGAAATAAAGGTGGGCTGGGGCTGGGGTGCAGCTCGCTATGCAGTCGGTGCAGGTGCTGAGGACTTCGGCTCTCGGTACAGAGCACGCAGGAGCCAGATCAGGGTCCAAAGGGCTCCGTCCACCTTGGTGTTCATCCCTGACGCGTCCTCGGAGTCTTCTGCAAAGAGTACGTGAGACATTATTGCTTGGAACTGAGCAATTTGCAGGAAAGCATCATGCTGCTTCAAGACAGCAGAGAAAATATGGCCACATGAGTTCTGTCACCTACAAACCAAGACGTAGGGGCAGGCACCGAGGCATCATGCAGGGACAGCAGCACGCAGGCGGGTCGCACCCTGGGAGCAGGCTCTGTTTGTCATACGGCATCCTTGTACGGCAATTACTGAGTTGTTTACCACTTGGGATGGATAAAGAGAAGCTTTGACTTCCAAAAACGTCTGGGAAAGGAGGCGCACACGGGCCAGGTGGAGAAACAGAGAGAGGGGGACACGAGGTACGTGTTTATTCTCACATCCTGCCTTTACCACGCTCTAGGAAGTTCTTAAACTGCTCCGGGGTGGGCTGTCAGCAGTTACGGTGAAGTGGGAACCACGTAAGCTGCCGGGAAGATCCGCCCTTCACAGGGCTTCGGGCTCCTACATCGACTCGGGCCTATTTCCAATGCACTATGATTAGTGTGTGTGTGTGTGTGTGTGTGTGTGTGTGTGTGTGTGTGTGCACGCACTTCCGTGTATAAGCATGGGGTCGAACCCAGGAACTTTATACAGTGTTACAGCCCCAGTCCGTTTTTTAAATTTTGTTCTTATTTTGAGACAGGCTCTTGCGAAGTCACTGAACTGCCGAAGCTGGGTCTACCCTTTCGATCTTCCCACCTCAGCCTCCTGAGCGCTGGGGTGGCAGGTGTGCGCCACCGCGTCTGACTAGAGGTGTGCCGTCCCAGTCACAGCCTAGCCGAGGCTGATTTTCATTTGGAAGAAATCACTGCTCAAAGTGCTGAACGAGCTGTTTACATTCATGAATTCCTTAAGGAACATCATTCCCTGCAGCCCTCAGGGGGGCCAAGTGCACCGTGGGTTCCCTTGTCACCAGGTGTCCCTGAAGACAGAGCCACGTGCCCTTCTGAGGTCAGCCTGGCCTCCCCGGGGCTGGGGAGCCACCACGGAGGTCTTGCTCCTCGTAGTCACACTGCTCCGTGAGTGTGCCGAGGACTTTCTGTTCTGTTCCCACAGTCATCTCCTGACACTTGACGCAGCAGCCTCACATCAAAGGCCTCAACTCCCACCATGTCATGATTAGGACACGTGACATCATGGTTGTGACTCAAAAATTGTCATTCACACCTCATGGCTACAAAGTAGAGGACAGCTACCTGCCTCCCACGGCTTTGGCAACACCACTGCCAAGGAGCGAGTGGGTCAAAGTTGGACTTCCCTGGACATGTGCTTGGCCAGAGGACATGCCAGCACCATTCCCGTCCCTCATGCCTGTGCCGCCATGACATGCCTGCCACGGATTTGCACAACCAGACCTACCCGGTCAGACCGCAGCCCCGCTGCCACTATCCACAGTCAGCCAGTGATCGAGTCGCCCAGAAGCCCTCACACCAGCTTTCTCACGTCCTCGGGTTCCTTCCAGAAGACTCCACAGCCATCGCTTCTGCACTTCTCCGCTCATTAACTAAATCAATACACACACATCGAGCACCAGCTGTGAGCAGGCACTGCAGGCGGAGGAGATGCAGCACGCGGCATGCAGCCCACCATGGTGGAGCCGGTGGCTGGACAGAGGCCCAAACTCCACATGCCAATGTGTCAAGAGTACAAGGAGTGGCCCAAAGTACGGCAGCTGCTTGCAATTTAAAAACAATAGCAAAAGCATTGCAATAAAAAAACATAGCACCCTTAATTTTCTTCAAAATACTCTCTGTTGTTTTGAACACAGTTGTCCCATCGTTCTGTGAGTGAATTCAAACATTTAAGGCAACTTCTGTCCGATGAAATCACGACAGTGCAGCTTCTGGCTCTTCTCCAAAGTCAAAATGACCACGGAAGGCCGACATTGTGAATCGATTCAGGACAAGGAGGCAGCCACGGTGGAGCAAGTGGAGACACTCAGGACAGAGGGCCTCTAGAACTGCTTCAGAAAGTGACAAGAGTGGTGGGATTCGTGTGTTCGCATGAGGAGGAGGATTTCGAAGGAGAATTAATACCAGTGTCTTTTACTGTAACCTTAAAAATGTAGACATTCACCATATATTTTGACCATAGCTTGTATCCAGCTTCAAATCCCGTCATCGCCATGCAAGTCCTGCTGTTCAGAGCAAAGAACTCAGCAGTCATGTCCACATCCTCAGACAACCCGCCACGCGACGGGCGCTAGCTCTGGCTTCCAAGAGACAAGAACGCGTCTAACAGAATCTTGAAATACTGGTGGCTTGAGTTAGCAAGGTTCTTCCCGGTGGAGCCAGGCGGAGATGCGAGGGTGCCAGGGACCCGGTCTGGGATCTGACTAACCACACCCAACTTCCCGCTTCCATGGCCCTGTCCATGGTACCTAACCAGCGCCTGAGGTCAAAACTAGAGTCCAAGAACAGGGTAAGGACACAAGGAGAAAGGCACGCCTTTCACGTTAACGACTACGCTCCACACATGCTGTTGGGAGTACATGAACTTCAAGTCCCGTGCCACAGGCAGGGCCTGGATCCCATGCCACCTGAGCTGCGAGGAAGCCTGGGAAGTGTAGTGGGTGGTTTATTATGGCTCAGTGAAAAGTAAAGGGATGGAGGGATAAATTTGTCTCGGAGACCCGCTCTGAGAGGTCCTCGGTCTACACTGTGCGTGCTTAGGCCCCCATGGCTACATTTCCGCAGCTAATGCGGCATCGGCATGTAGTAGATAATTTCTAAGAACTGATTGGATGAGAGAGTAGGTGGATGGGTGGGTTTCTGCGGAGGGTCAGAGTGTGGGTGAAGGAGACCATCAAGGAAGTGTCATTTGGAAACTGTGACTGGAACTCACTGAAAAGAACAGGCCTATTTCCTTTGCACAGCAAGGTGCGTGAGGCTAGGGCAGTAACGCTGTGATTAGAGTGCTTGCCCAGTATGCACACGTCCCTGGGTTCAATTCCCCAGCACCACATAAATATTAGCAAGGTATGGTGGCACATACCTGTAAGCCCAGCACTTGGGAGGCTGAGGCAGGAGGGTTTTCTGTGAATTCAAGGCCCTCCTAAGCTACCTAGTTAAGTTTAGAACCAGCCTGGACTATAAGTGAGACCCTGCCACAAAAAAAAAAAAGCAAGATATTAGTATGCCAGCCCGGAAGGTGACATGTACATGGAACATCCAGAAAGAAGGGGCTGAAGCACAAGGCGGAGAGTCGTCAGCCACTGTGGGGAGGAGGGACGGGGCACAGGCTGGACAGGTGGGCCAGGTCGAGACTGCAGAGCACCACTCGGGGGGTCTTGACCCAGCCGAAGTGGCCACGGCAGCTTCTGATGACATAACACAGCACGTGGGGCAATGTGTCCAGTCAGTCCTGGGGTATGGGCATAAAGCCACCTGAGGCTGTACAGGTCATCAACCAATCAAACATCCACAGCGAATCCAGGCCTGGTGGCTAAGGATACAATTCCAGCATTCTGGGCGGCTGCCGTAGCAGGAATGAAAGTTTGAGCCCAGCGTTGGCAACTTTGCTACTTGGCAAGACACTCTCCAAAATCAAAGTTTAAAGTAGGGCAGAGTGGGCATTGCCACCAAGCCGCTCTAGACCCTAAGGCTCTTGGGTTCCTCCTGAGAAATACTAAGCAGTGTTTACTTCGCTGATTACTTGCCTGTGTGGACTCCTGATGTGACAGGTAACGCACAAAGTCTCACATCTCAGTAGGATGGGGGGGGGGGGGGGGGGTCAGGCAAAGCATCAAACACTGAGGGTGGGGACCCCCAGCCAGTGCCTACAGCAGGAGTCCCCGCCCACAGGCCACAGAGTGGTGCGGATGTGTGGCCTGCTGGGAGCCATCTGCATGCAGGAGGAGAGGAGCTGGCCAGGGAGCTTTTTGCATTCAGGCATATTTTCTGCAAGAAGATGTCAGCAGAAACTTAAAAAATATCTTTCTGAAAAATTGGAGTACACCTAAGGAAATGGCAGGATGGCAGCTGTGCAGCTTGAGAGAGTCCCAGAGGAGACCCACCAGTGTGGCAGACTGCACGTGGAGAAGGGACGCAAGGCTCCCACATCCGAGGTTCCAGAGCGCTTCAGAGAACCTTCCTGACACCAAGGGCAGCCGGCCCCTCGGGGATATTACAGAAATGGGTGCAGCATACCTCGACTTCTTTCACGTCCAGCTCAGACCTAGGGCAGCACTGCTTCTGAGAGCTCCCCGGCATGCTCACACGTGGCCACCCGCCCCGTCCTGGCTGCGTCATAATCCTCCGTCTACGGACTAAGCTTGGTTGCTTCCTCTCAGCCGTGATGGCTGTCAACAGCCACTTCTGTATCGAGTATTGACCAAGAACAGAAAGGGAGGCCTGGCGGAGCAGGCTTGGCATCAGCCGGGGCTTCAGCGCCCCCCCCACCCCCCACCACCAACCTGCCTGGCGTCTTTGCTCTTAACGAGCCTGCGTGCCAGCCGTAGGCACTGGGTGTTTGAGGGGACGCCTTGCTGCGTCGTGGTTTCCCGGTGGGCCATGATGGCCTGTGTCATGTGTCACAATGACAGTTAGTGTGGCCCTCGTGACTAGTGAAGTCACACACCTCTCCGGGCCCTTAATGGCTGAGTCCTTAGCACCTTTCTTAGGGACTCACAGGAGCTGTTCGCATGTATCAGGCAGAAGTCTTCTCTGAAATGGTAATTGCAAGTAGTTTTCTCTGTTCCGTGACCTCTCTCACTGAGCTGCGTCTCAGGCCTCTTGTTCGTCTTTGATTTCCAGACAAGTCTAAGATTGCAATGTCGCCCAGGCTGGGGTCAAACTCGCTGTCCTCCTGCCTCACGAAACAAGCCAACAATTTCCCCCTCCCAACTGGTCTCCTTTAACCAGCTGAGTTTATTAAATTTAAGGCAGCCCAATGTATCATTTCTAGTGCTTAGGGTTTTGAAATCCTACTTAAGAACTCTTTTCCCATTTGAGGCCATTGAAAGAGACACGGTCTGTGTTTTAGCCTATGATGCATGTGGAACTGCCTTTCCATTTACTCTCTCACCCAGGAGAAATTTGTACGTATGGATAGAGAGAGATGGAGGTCCGTGTGTGACTGTCCACTTTTTAAGCTCTGCACATTAATACCTAAAAGGAATTTTTATATCCTATAGAAAACCCTCCTCTCCAAAGGACAATGACCCTTTCTGATGC
Organism: Ctenodactylus gundi; assembly: GCA_004027205.1. Taxonomy (NCBI): domain Eukaryota; kingdom Metazoa; phylum Chordata; class Mammalia; order Rodentia; family Ctenodactylidae; genus Ctenodactylus; species Ctenodactylus gundi. Next base: position 61,508 of record PVKB01004445.1, read on the forward strand.
AATGCTGGTGTGCAGCAGTCAGCCAGGGAGCAGCTTCCAATTAGGGGAGATGGGGAGGCACAAGCTGTTGGGGGCTTGTGGGGCCAGTTGTTTGGTCGGTTGTGGTCCTGGGAGTTTGTCTTAGTTACTTTTTTCTTGCTGGGATAGAGCACTCAGCATCCACAGCTTACAGGAGGAGAGACTCATCATAGCTCACAGTTTCAGAAGGTCACCGTCCACCATGGGCTGCTGGTAACAGAGGAAGCACATGACAGAGCTTGGCTTCTCACAGTGTGCAGATGGAAGCCCAGTGAGGGAGGAGGGGGCCATTCTTCCAGGTTCTGTCCCAGGGATATCTGGTCCAGCCTCGGTGTTCTGCCCTTTTGGGTCCAGCCTCTTTTGTTCCTTCCAGGTCACATGCCCAGTCATGTGCCTCACAACTGTAATCTACAACAGGCCCCGAACCCACTGCGCATGTATAATCCGTGATTCCACCACGTACCTCCCTACCAGGCTCCTTTTTAACAGCACACAGAATCCACAGGTAATCTACAACATCCAGATACATGAGGCTTGGAGCGTGTGGAATTCCGGCTCCTTACCATTACAAAGTTGAGCGCAGGGCCTTCACACGGAGCTACATCCTCAACTTTTTTCTTTGTTTCCAATTTTGAAGAACATTCTCATTAAGTCACTAAGTTGCCCAGGCTGGCTACGCTTGAACTCTGATCTTCCTGCCTCAGCCTCTCAGAGCGCTGGGATCATAGGCCTACACTACCAAGACCAGTTCTGAGCGGCAACACTGAACAGTTTCCCGCGCTGGTATAAGAGTTACACTGAGCAGCCTTGGAAACTGGGTCTTTTTTGTCCCATTTTACAGAAAAAGCCAATAAAAGAAAAGAAACTCTCGGTCATACAGAACCGAGGGCGGGGCAGGATTCAGACCCACTTCTCGTCTGATTTCAACACCTGCATGTGGTCTCTGCCCCTGCACTCACAGCACGGGGAGCAAGGCAGTGACCTCCCCGGGACACCCTCAGGACCGTCCCTGGCCAGCACCCCTCCTCTGCACCCAGCCCTCCACGTCCTGGCTGCATCTCGGATGGCGTCCACTTCGCTGTGAGCCACCTCTGAAAGGGCAGTAGGAGAGGGAGTGGTCCTGACATCTAGACACCCCTGGATCTCGTGGCCGGCTCAGCTGCCCATGTGACTCTCACAGAGAAAGGAAGGCTGCCTGTATCACGAATGCCATTTGCATTTGAATGAACTTTCCACACTTGGCTTAGCAGGACAAGGAGGTCTCTTCCCTGATGGCCTCGGGACCTCTTTAGCTACTCACTTGGAAAAATCATGCCTGCTCAGGTGGCCCTGATGTCAGAGCACCGCTGGCCTAACTGCAGGGAGAAACCAGAGCCTCGTCTTGGGGTTCCTAGCCCTCTGCACTACTTGTAAAAAGGCAATGGCAGCCCAGAGGAGGGAGGAAGGTGCGGACGGCTGCGTTTCCAGGATGGAGCAGCACCAGCGCCTCTTGGCTGCGCTGTAAATCTGGCCTGGGCCGCCTTCCGACACCTGTCTGCTTCCCCAGCACCGCGTCACATCCTGTTGCTGCAAGTGCATTTTCTCTTCTCATGATGTTAATATTCTAAACAAACAAATGTATCGTGTCACTCCGGTCGATACCCTCCGAAGCCGCGGCCATCAGAGTTATGGAAATGCATTTTGTACCTCTTCAGAGCTGCGCTGGGAATCGATAAAACTCCATTATCTCATATTTCACCTGCTAGGCACTTGGAGACATGGCAGGCATAAATCTCTCCGGAGGAAAAATTAAACTGTCTGGTGTGATTACTAATTATTGATATTTACTTCTTATAATATTATACCTGGTAGACAATTATTGATAATTAAATGTATAGCAGACCAGCCTCGAAGGAAAAGAAACGCTAAATTCCTAGCACAGGGCCCTGCGCGCACGTTGACGCCATTTTGGTCAATGTTCAGATTTTAAGAGGCAAACCCGCGTCCCGGATGCGCTGCTAGTGTTTCCACACATTGATTTAGTCATAAAATGTGTGCTGAGTGGTGCTTTGGGCTGTATGAAGCACCGTGGATAACTGATATGGCGCAATGAAAAATTAAATACTCATTCTAATGACCTAAAGTGGTGCAAGATTTAGTCAAAAACTGAGAAGACGCAGAGATGCTTCATGACAAAACCTCCGGGTGACTCTAAGACCCTGCGGAGGGCACACAGACCCAGCGAAGTAGCATGTCACGGGAGGCCGGGACGGAGGGGCAGGAGGGTGGAGGGGGGCGGAGGCGAGCCTGACTCAGATGCGGGAGGTGCACACCAGTGCCCCGGGAGTGGGACTGGTAGGTATGGCGAACACATGCCAATTAGGTAACAATCACGGGGAACGGGGAATTGGTGGAAGTATTTATAATCAATTAAGGACATGGAGGCCGCCCCGACGGAGCAACTAGGCACGGCGGAGGTGTCAGAGCTGCTCCAGATGGGGCAGGAGCGACAGGGTGCCGTGTGCAGAGACGGGAGAGGGTGCTGGGGGGACGTGTGGCCATGTGTCCTTTATTACGATGAGCTTTTTTTAATTAAAGAAGGAAATTCTGACGCTGAGACAGCCACAAATGGACAGTGTCCTCTTCAAAGCACCCACCACCACAAGAAGGGCACACTGTGCACAGACGGCAGACACCAGCCCTGGCATGTTGTTAGCTACGGGAGCTGAGGCCCAGAGCACCTGAGGGGTCAGCTCGAAGTCGCACTGTCACCTAGGCTGCAGGTAGAGCCTCAGGGACCCCACCCCGGCCTGGGCTAGCCCCCTCCCTAGCAGCCTCCCTGTCCGGCCGCCCTGGGGACAGTCCTTAGCATTTCCGTATCACCTGCAGTCTCGAGCCTGACCACCTTCCCCACATTACATAAGCACTTATGGCTTGGAAACACAGAGTAGGAGGACAGGAGACATCCTAAGCATCAAAGCCATGCAATGGCCCTCCGTGGCTCCACAGGCATGACCGTGGACATCGGGCCCTGCCCCAGTTCACCTGTAAACCATGTGCAGAATGACCCTCGTGTGCGGATGCTGCCCTGAGGCCCGAGACTCCATGGTGTGTGAAACCGAGGCTACTTCTGAGGAGCCCCCCACACGGGTGGGGAAGGAGCTGAGGGAAGCCACCAGCCCCATGACCGCATCAGTCACCGACAGGTCACATATGTGGCACTAGTCCCCTGAGCCGCTTCCTGGTCACCTCTCCCATGAGTACACAGCAGGTGTGGGACACATCCCGGCTCTCGGCCGGCAGGGTCTGAGCTCAACCCAACCAGCCGTGAACAGCACGCCACACTCAATAAAGGACCGGCGACATCCGTGTGACTGGCCTGTCTGGTGCTGAGCACTTTGTCGTCATTTCAGAGTGAGCTTCTCTTGCTTGTTAATAGACATATAAGTTCCAGTGGAACAGTGTCACATGCGGCCCACAGCGCCTCCTGCAGCCCTGGTCACTGTGCCCCCTGGCCCTCTGGCCTCCTCTGGTGTTGACTGCAGTCTCCTGGCGGGCGGCGTGCTCCCAGGGGCCCTCAAGGTACAAGGGCCCTTGACAAGGAGGCCAGCGAAGGCCTCAGCTGGCGAGAAGCCTGCAGCCAGGAGGAAGGTGGCTAGGCACGGCGCAGGTAGAAAATGGTTCCGGTGTTGCCTGCCGGTCAGGCACAACCCACTGAGATAGAAAACTGAAACGGACGCTTAATTATTTTTTAATTTTTTTGCAGCAAAAGAATGATGCGATACATATGTTGAAAACAAGAAGGACTATTTTGTTTTGTTTTCATGGTACCAGGGACAGAGCCCAGGGCCTTTGCACTGAGCTGTCGCCCCGTCCCTCTTTCACTTTTGATTTTAAGACAGAGTCAAGTCAAGCTGCTAAGTTGTCCAGTCTGGGCTCAACCTTGGGATCGTTCCCCTCAGCCTCCTTGGACGCCGGGGGACAGGCCTGTGCTGCGGCCACGGGGCAAGAAGTGTGTTCAGGGGAGCTTATGGCTCTTTGACTTTTCCAGGTTAAATGCTCACTGCATACGTCCACCACCCTCACACCCACCTTCTTATGTTTAAAGTTCCACACTGTTCAGAGCGGGTGGCAAGCTCGCTGGGCCCCGGCTGAACCGCAGCCGCTCCTGCCCGAGCTCGGGTCTGCACCTGCTCAGGACAAAGGCCACGAGCGGCCCGGAGTGCGGCTGCAGGATGTCATCTCCACTCCTGAGGCCCCTGTGAACGGAGGGAGCGCCCAGACGTGCAGGGACCATGTGTGGCCAAGTGGACACTCTGCATGTCCTTGGAGCCGATGACCAGGATGGCCAGCTTCTCTTCTCTGGCTCTTCAGTGAGGGATTTGTCCTGGAACCAGCCAAGACCCCACAACCTAAACACACCTCAGTGGATGCTAAGCCAGGATCCCGGTACATCGGAAACAAGGCGGAGCGCTGGGCAAGGACCAGCCGGCACACGCACCAGAGGACCAGAGGAAGAGGCAGGCCAGGGCACGGTGCAGCCGAGGGGCCTCAGCCTCAAAACAGAGGGCCGGTGTCTTTCCAAAAGTGCCAAGGGTGCTGAGGGTGCCAAGTGCGAATTTTGAAAGCAGCACTCTCTCCAAGTGCTTCTCCTGCCAGGTTCTCTTCAGAGCAGAAACCCAAAGAAACACAAGTGTTGCCCCAATTACTTGGCTCCTGGGTTTCTGAGTTTGCGAATTCTGGAATGCAAAACTGATTTTGGAATAAAATGTTGAAACAGAACTTTGTCTTCCGTTAGAAACAATTTCAGGCTCAGAAGAACTCACATCTTCACGCATATATATAGAGAAAGATCAAGCCCACTGACTCTCTACTGAGCTACATGCCCTGCCGATGTTGTAAATTTTGATTTGAGACAGTATCTATCCTAATTGCCCGGGCTGGGCTTGAACCTTGATTCTCGTCCCTCAGCCTCCCAGAGTGCTGGGGTGACAGGTCTGTGCCACACAGCCAGCCACAGTTACATTGTTTAGAGGTCTAGGCAGAATGCTGTCCACCGAGACTGTGTCTAAATTTGTGTACAGGGATCTGAGCGACCAACAGAGAATGACACGGTTGCCCACACATGCACACACACACACACACGGACATAAGTGCGCACATGGTTATACAGGGAAGTGTGCCCCACGCACCAACACAGCAGCACACACACAGAGCTGCGGGGGGCCAGGCCTGTGCAGCCCAGCTTCCCAGCTTTCTGTCATCCTGCTGTCCCTGAGCCCGCAGCAGGGCGGCCGTGGCTGTCTGGCCTGTGGAGACCTTTCCGTCTGGGACAGTACCATTCTGTGCAGACGGGGAGAGACCATCAGCCTGCGCGCCACTCCCACCCGCCGGCCACTGAGGTGGCGTGTGCACAAGCTGCACTGCAGCGACGCACACAGACAGCCTGGGACAGCCCTACGTTTGTGCAGCTCGGGCGGCTCCTGCGCCGGCCCTCCGCTCCCTCCCAGGGTGAGCCGGGCCGGCAGCCACAGAGGTTAGCAACACAGCCCACACTCCCCTCTACCCCCCGCGGCAGAGTGAGCCGGACCTCGGCTGCAGTGCTGGTTTCAAAGGCCACCGGGAAGGGCGGGCTTCCCAATTAGGCTGCTCTAAATGACCAGCCTGCACCTAAGCCAGGATCACACGTGCGGGTGATTCCAAGAAACATCAAACAGAAACATTACAATCCTCACCGTGCTGGTCACCACGCAGGTGCAAGCCCCAAGTTCAAAGCCTGTCTGTGGCTTAATGAAGGGAGCCCGCTCAGTAAAAGTTTATGTGCCGTCTGCTTTCCATCGCATTCCTGCATTCTTTAGGTTACAACTTATTTCGACTCCCCACAATGAAATCTTCAAAGACCAAGCCATGCCTGGGGCTGACAAAGGTCCCAGGCCCGGCACCGGGGGGCCAATAACGTTGGCACTCTCTGGTGAGGACAGTTTCACTTTGCTTCTCGTTGCAAGCAGAGGTCCAGAACCTGCTTCTCGGGCACCTAAAAACCTGTCAGGACAAAAAGCCCGCTCAGGGTACAAGTCACAGGCCCCAGAAGACACACTTGCTAGTGCTCACATGACCTGGCAAGGACACTCACCCCATTGAACTCTGTATTCCTCAAAAGGTAAAATTTATCTGGGTGTGGCTGTGTGCCCCAGGGATCCCAGCATTCTGGGAGGCTGAGGCAGGCAGCAGGATCGCAAGTTCTGGCCCAACCTGAGTAAGTTGTCAACAAGATGCTGTCTCAAAATAATTTTTTTTCTTAAAAAAAAAAAAAAACAACTAGAGATGTAGCTCAGGATAAAGGCCTTGGGATCAATCATCAGCACCTGAAAAATAAAAGTTAAGTTGTAAAGAGGTTTTTGTTCTGTTTCTCATTTACTTAAGAAAAAAGAGCCCACTGCATCTTTCCCTGTCGGGTCTTAGCAAGATGCCTGCTCCAAGCTGGCACCCCGCCTACAACTGCGGAGTCCACTTCGAGCCACCAGCCCGGCTCCTCACGTGGCTGGGGTCCACTGAGGCTTCGCTTGCTCCTTGGTCGCAGCAGAGGCTGCCGCGTGGGCCCTCTGCCTACCTCCCCTTCCCAGCCAGTCACCTGCTCTGACGGAGGGTGCTGCCCCGGGCAGGCCAAATATTCTTCATTTATTAAAAATCTGGCCCTTGTCAACACCGGGGGTAAAGGGTGGGTTTTTTCGGCTTTCATCTGACGGATTAAAAAAGTAACAATGATCCTAATGGGGGGTCCTGGAGTGTCAGAAATGGTGAGGAGTGTTCCCACGTTTTCACCCAGACCCTCAGTTTGTAAATCTTGTTTCTGTCAAATCTGAGAAATAGGGGTGTCAGTGTATTTTTCATACTTTTCTCTTGCTGAGTTAATGGAAGGTGAGAAAGTAATCAGGGGAGGGAGAAGGGACAGGGAAGAAGGAAGGAAGAAATGGGGGAGGAAAGGTGCGTGGCGCCGGCTGCTGGTCCTCCGGCGGTACTTGTCCGGGTTCTCGAAGCAGCTCCCCCCACGGCCGCCCGCTCCTCTGGTCCCTGTTACAAGGTCTTAAACTATGAACATTCCTGGCTCTCTCTGAAAGGCAGCGGTGTCCTCCTGGCCAACGTCCCCCGGGCGCAGGGCCACATTCGGCTCTGTCTCCCACCCGGTGTGGGCGCAGCTGGGCTCAGGCCCGTGCCTGGAGGCAGGGAAGCCTTCCATGGGTCGGCGCGGTCATGAGCCAGCCCCTTCTCTCTGGCCACACCTTGGGCACTGCAGCGCCCGACTCCGGCCCGCAGAGTTCTTTTCGTTCTCCCGGTTTAATGATAATTTCCCAGGAAATCAGCCAATAACCGCCACATAAGGGAGACAGATGTTCCGAAGAAAAGAGAAGCTTTATTTTGTTTCGTTTTATATCTTTTAACACATGCACGTGAGGTCTCATACATTACTGGAGCAGCACCGTGGAGCCCAGGAGAAGACTGGCCCAGACTTCCAAAGCGGAGGCTGTGCACGAAGGGGCCTCCGGGGTCTAGGGGTCGAGATCCCCCTCAGCCCTGACGTCCCAGTGTGCGCAGGGACCGTCACGCGCAGGAGCCGCACCTTCCTGGCCACTCCTTCTCCCAGCCTGCTTTTCCTTCACCGGAATGGCTCCGATCGCTTAAAAAAAAAAAAACAGGGGGGAGAAGTTGTTTATTTCTGATTACAAAAGCAAAGCTGGCCCCAGTGGAGCAGGCCTGTAATCCCAGCACCCTGGGAGGCTGAGACAGGAGGATTGCAAGTTTGAGCCCAGCCTGGGCAGCTTAGCAATTTAGCGAGACCCTGTCTCAAAATTTTAAAAAAAAAAAAAAACTTAAAACGGGCTGAGGATGTAGCTTAGCGTGGAGCCCTGGGCTCCATCTTCAGTACCAATGAAGGATACAAATAAATGCAAACAATATTTTAACAAATCTTAAGAAAAAAATAAAAATATAAAAGATGAAAGTAGTAATTCCCCACATCACCAAAAAGAATCAATGTTGCTTTTGTTTTTCTTATGCAAGGGAACCGGAAAAAGTGTATTGAAAAGTATATGAATATGAATGTGTTGAGTTTCTTTTCTTTTCATTTACGAAATGGTCTCTAGTCATCCCAGATACACAGCTGCCTTAAGGAAATTGAGATATTTAGCCAGGCCTGGTGGCTAAATCCTAGTACTCCAGGAGGCTGAAGCAGGAGGACTGCAAATTCAAGCTCAGGCTGGGTGACTTAGTGACTTAGGTAGACCCATCTCAATCAAAAATTTTTAAAAAATGGGCCGGAGCTACAGCTTAGAACAGCGGCCCTGGATTCCATCCCCAGTGCCCTAAGAGAAGGGAAAGGGGGAAGGAGGGAAGGAGGGAGGGAGCCCAGGCCCAAGGTGTCCAGCGAAAGGCCCTGCCCTGACATTCAAGATCACAATTCTCTTGGAAGACACAGCCGGCAAAGACAGCGGCAAGTACGTCAGGTCTCAGACGCGAAAGGCGACTCAGTCCCCTCCCTCCACGCTGCCCCGGGCTCCTGCTGGGGTCCACAGGACCAGGGCCTCAGCTAGTGGCCGTCACCACCTCCTCTCCACCTCCAGGGGGTCGGGAGGGCTCCCTCCTTTAACCTTCCATAATTGGGTGTTGGAAAACGGCTGCTCCATGCAAGCCTTCTCGACCTTGCCTTGTGACCCGGTGCCCCGCGTCCATCTGTCCAGACACGAAGTGGGCATGGGAGTCTCAGTGTCACCTAGAAAATGCAGTCTCCTAAGAGGGACGAGGCACAGGAACAGTGGCAGACGCCAGAGGCAGGAAGAGCCTTGTCTACTTCTCTGAATGGCAGAGACCAACGTGCAGAATCAGCGCAACCTGGGGAAGAACTTGATGGTCAGACTTGGACCCCTGCAGGAGCTGGTGCATGGTCAAGCCAACCCAAGCCCAAAGGTCCCCCAGCGTGAGGCTGCCTGACTGGCGGTCATCTGTCTGTCTGTCTGTCTGTCTGTCTGTCTGTCTCTCTCTCCTCTCTCTCTCTCTCTCTCTCTCTCTCTCTCTCTCTCTCTGTCTGCCACCAATCTATCAATCTACCTATCCATCTGCCTGCCACCATTTGAATCTGTGATATTGCCCAGAAGCCTCATGTTTGGGGGTGATTCGATCTCAGAGGTGAATCCACTGACTTCCTAGGTCAGAAGGGGCTTGACACTGAAGGGGCAGACCATGGGGACGTGGCCTGGAGGGTACACGCTAGCCCACCCTTCCTCGCTTACTCTGCTCCCTGTGTGCCATGAGATGCGTGGCTTTTCTCCTTCCGGCCTCTGCCAGGCCCTTCAGTCACTGCCAGCTGCCTGTGCATGGAGCGAGACCTCCCGAAACTGTGTAAGCTACAATAAACCTCCTCTCCCTTTGTTGTGGGTGTCAGGTTCTGTGTCCCAACAATGAGAAAGGGAGAAAGCAAGACGCTGTCTGTCTCCTCTTCCGGCCACCTACGCCTCTTATCTACTAATTACCCGCAGCATTTCCATCTCCCTGCTGCTCCGTCTAGGGCCAGCGCAAGCTTCTTCCACGTGGCGAACATTGCGAGCAGCTGGAAACACGAACCTTGGACCTGTTTCTCCACCACCCTCTGCGAGCCTTTTCTTTGACAGCTGTGAACTGGTTCCGTGTCCATCTGTTTGGATGGCACAGCTGTGACCAGGGACCCAGCCTGGTTAGCGTACGTTGTGACGGTGCTTAGAGGCAGCAGTAGAAAGGCTTTTGGGTTTTGTTTGTTCACTTGCTTTGACTCGCTTTGGCTTTGAACATCTAGAAGAGGCACCCAAAATCACTAAAGGGGAGCTCGGAGGCCTGAGACCCGGCCTCCTCCTTCATCTCTGCAACACGTACTACGATGTCAAGGCTGGTCACGGCACCCGATGAACCAGCAGGCATTTAATAACAGAATAGTCCAGGATGTCTGAGGCTTCTGTTTATGGTCATTGCTCTGTCGGGGCTCTTGGTCTGTTCTGGGCTTGTGCTGTGGATAATTCCCCATAAGGGCCCCAAGTATCATGCCATAAATCAATAGGGGAACCATTTTTGTTTTGCATACGACAGTCTTCATACAAACACACTGCAGTGGCACACAATTAAAAATGCTGCTGTGCAAACTGTTATATGTATTAGTTGGGGTTCTTTCAAAAGGCAGAGCTTACAGAAATTATAACAAGAAGGATCTATTCGGAAGGCTCACAAATCCGAGGACAGAGATAGTCCAAGATGGCGGCCTGCACATGTGAGAGCTGGAGGGTCCAATGGCCGCTCAGCCACGAAGCAGAACATACGTCCAGGACTGAAGGCTAGCCGGTGAGAGTCTGCTGAAGATCTCGGTTGTTGGAAGAACAATGGCGAAAACCAGAGACTGAAGATCAGCAACAGGCAGACAGGATCAAGTCAAGACTGGGCAAATCTGCGGTGAAGATTGGTAGCAGGTGGCAAGTCGGCATCCATAGACAACTGCAAAGGCCAGAGCTTTCCCAGAGGAAGAAGCTGTAAGGCTGTAACGATCCTTCTTCTTCCTCCCTTTTACACAGTTCAAGTTCCCCCTTGGGCCTCCCACATCCGGGTGAGAGCTCCTCCCTCACTGGCTGGCCCACAAACGATTCACACTCTAATCCAGGCTGGTTCTCAATTCCCAACCTAGGCGCGGTTCCCAAACCCTAAACCAGGTTTAGTTCCTGATTGCCTCAAGTTGACATAATCACTCCAACGGACACAGTACAACACAGTGTCCACATGGCACTGGTAATTGCGTCATTTCCTGATGCGTCCCTTGAGGCGTGCCGAGGAAATACCTCCAGAAGACCGTAGGATTACACAGTCTTGCTGTACCTGTGACACGTGTTCTTTTCCACTCTAATTCTTTTTTGTTTTTAACTCACCATTTTTAATTAACTCCTGAATTAAAAAAATAAAAAGGTGATAAGACAGGACAAAGAAAGGGATTCTCAGTTCTGCCCATGAGAACACATTTGAGAGCCACGGGGGACGCAGACATCACGGGAGCCAATTCCTGGGGACCAAGCCACTGTTTCGCCTTCGCATTTCTCTCAAATTTCACTAGCTCTTCCATTAATGTCTGTTTTTTGGATAGAATCCAGAATCACACATCGATTTCACTGATCCGCCCCTTACCCTGATGCCCTACTAATCTAGGCGTCCTCGATCTGCTGAGACCTGGATATTCTAAGCAACTTTGGGCTAGTTGTTCGACACAGTATCTCTTATTTCTGTTCGCTTGATATTTCTTTGTGATTGGAGTTCAGCTTTGCGCTGGTGACAGAAAAGTTGTGTGCACTCGGGAGACAGGCTGGTTGGTCATGTGACAGCAAAGCTGGCTTTGACCATCTGATTCCTGTAGTTTGTGCTAGGTGTCTCTACTGTGCACGGACCTGTCTTCCGAGTCAAAGTCCTAGGAGAACATGCAGGAAGATGGTAGACATATAAAATGCCACCACAGGGGATGGCTCCTGCCAAACACCTCCTCCGAGTGAGGATCAAGAATTCCGCAGTTCTCCAACTCAGAAACACAGGAAGCGTGACAAAACAGAAAACCATCCCTTAGCCAACGCTGCCACCGTGATGGTTGATTCAACCAAAAAACCGCCCCTCGGTGCTGAAAGCAGTGCGAAAAGACAAGAAATAAGGTGTTTGTTCACATAGCTGGGATTTCCTCTCTGCATGGTATTTGCTAATTAAAACGGAATGAGTGGCTTTATGGGGAAGGTGTCACAAATGCCATGTTATATTTTCATTAGCATCCGCGGAGCAGAAAAGTCATTCACGGGGTAAACAAAGTTGCTCCATTTGAAAGCGGCAGCGGCATGCTTACCGGGCGCCCTAACTCTGTGGGGCTTTCCTTAAGAAATGACCCATGCAGGCAGTTTTTAGCAAACCTTCCTCCTCGATGTTTGAATGTTTCATCTGTTAGTTTGTTCTCTATTTTTGTCATATTGATGGCAGTTTTGCTCTGTGGTTTTTAAAAACTTTTTTGTCCTGTAACATTGTTTAAGCTGATTTAGGAAATGGATAAATTTTTTAAGTGGCTGGGTGGGTGGGTGTCACGTGCTCCTCTACTGCGCGAGTGACTCCAATTCCTCACCCTTCCTGAGAAGGGAAACCGCCAGCCTGTTTCCCAGTGTCACACGTATGTCCTGGACGCACCATAGCGGGCCCCGGGGGGTAACGTGTGCTGTGGGAAGTCGCAGTCTGCAGTTCCTCTGCTGTTCTGCTGCATGATGCTGCCCCTGTTACGTACGGTTTCAAAGCATGACAGTGTGCCTTCGCTGGTTTCTTTAACCCAGCAGTCCATTTCTTAGGCCCTCAAGAATTTATCCATCATCTGTCCATGCACAGACCTGAAACTTCAGCATTCTAGGGGGCTGAGGCAGGAACACCAAGTTTGACCCCAGCCTGAGCAACTTAGTGCCTTAGCATGAGTCTGACTCAATAAACAATAAAAAGGGGCTGGGAATATAGCTCAGAGCAAAGGCCCTGGGTTCAATGCCCACTACCACCGGGGGGGAAAATCATCTGCCAAAGTTTTATGTTGAGACATGCATGCCCTCTTTACTCTTTTCTTCTTCAAAATTTAGTCCTTAATTCAACATGATTAATATTCCCAGTAGACCTCAGAATTCCTTCGCCAATACCTCCCGTCTTCAAAATCTCCCATGGGTATTTGGATTCTGGAAATTATATTAAACCTACAGCAGCAGCAAGTTTCAGAAGCACAGAGAGGTCTAACCGTGTGCTCCGGCTCCTGTGCTGCACCCCCCCAGCAGGCTCTCGGCTGTCCCCACCCACGGAAGCTGGGGTCTGTGCACAACGTGGGCTCAGAGGTAGCCACTCCCTTGCTCCTTCCCTGCCACGGAAAGGCTCCCAGCTGCAGCAACGCTCTCCAGCCCCGACATAACACTGTTGCTGGCCCCTGAAGTTGGCCAGCCGACCTCCATCGTGGACCACAAACCCACAGCCCACCCCGACCCACCTGCTTTCCCAACCTGTCAGGCAACCCACGTTGTCCTCTTCTGCCCAATCGCCAACTCATATGCCGGCTGAACAGCCTGATCCCTGACCCTCACGCTGGCAGTCCACCCCACTAAATAACCGGGGTCTCCCACCTGGACTTGCTCCCCAGGCACGGTCACTGCGGCCCTCAAACTTTTGCTTCAAACTCCCTTAATGCTAGGATGCTGGTCACAGTTTGGCTTTACCTTGGTAAATATATATACATACATACACATACACACACACACACACACACACACACACACACACACACACACATATATATAAATATATATATATATACATACATTTGAGACAGGTTCTCTCTGTATAGCCCAGGCTGGTCTTAAACTCACAATAGAGCCCATGGCTGCTGGCCTTGGACTCACAGCAGTCCACCTGTCTCAACCTCCAGAGTGCTGGGATTACAGACATGTGCCACCACACCCACCTTATGTGGGGCTGGGAAATTGAACCCAGGTACTTAGCACTTGACTTAGCGCTTGCTGGATAAACGTTTTAACCACTGAGCCATTCCTCTAGCCCCCTGGGTCCTTCTTTGACTTAACATTTACCCTGTGGCACAACTTTCCCTAAGAGCACCATATATGAATATTCATAAATGGTTTCTGAAAACTTATTGACACATCTGTCACCAGCTAAGTGATGTCTCTTCCGAGATCTGACCTGAGGTGGGCTGTGGCATCCACATCTTCCCAGGACAGCGCTCTTGGACCAGCTGCCACTGCACAGCACCAAGTTAGTCTCAGTACCAGATCCACTTCCGCGCCGTGGTGACATCACACGGTGATGTCATATAGTGATATCACCCATCATCCTGCTGCACAGACAGCACTCTGTACTTACAATATCGGATGGTTGTGACGTACAGCCCAAGGCTCACACGTGCTAAGCACCCGGCCGTCTATGTCACTCACATGACTTACAGGCATGCTGACGGCATAGTTCCATTGCTCAGGTCACTTTCAATCCAAGGAGGTTACACAACCAGCTCAGCCTCAAAAACTGAAAGCCGGGGAGATTTCTAAGGCAAAGGCAGCGACACCCTGCCGGAAACACCTTTCTCTGAGATCGAAGTTCAAGAAGAATGACTTTCTAATACTGAGTACTTCCCCGTCAGGGAATATTACATGAGTATACAGGAGGAGATCAGCAAGCACAGGCTTACATTGGTTAAAAGGTGACAACAGTAAAGGCGCACGGCCACGAGTCCCTCCTGTGCTCCCCTGCGCCGAGGCGCTGGCCGCCGCGTGCCGCCTCCTGAGGCAGTTCCGGATCTTGCTTTGCATCTGTAGTCGCGCAGTGGCGGCTGCCGTGTTATCCTGAACCTGTTAAAAATGCAGACTTGCCGGGGTCACTCTAACTTGGAGAGGAGCCAGAATTCGCAGTATCAGATCTAGTGAGCGAGGCAGACGAGGACGCACCCCCAGGTTTCTCCACCTGGCAGTGGCAGTCACTGGATTTTGATGACACCTCATACAGACACTGCTGAAAGGACTCCCAGAACTGCTTCAGGAAGTGAAAAGAGGGGTTGTAGGCATAGTTCCGTGGTTAAAGTGTTTGCCTAGCAAGTACAAGGCCCCAGGTTCGACTCCCCTCTACCACAAAAGCCTAGTATGATGACACAAGCCTGTAATCCTAATTGTTGGGAAGCTGAGGCAGGAGGATTGCTCTGTGTTTAAAGTCCAGCCTGGGCTACATAGTGAGTTCAAGGCCACCTGGACCACAAAGCAAGACCCTATCTCAGGAAGGAAGGAAGGAAGGAAAAAAGGAAGGAAGGAAGGAAGGAAGGAAGGAAGGAAGGAAGGAAGGAAAAAAGGAAGGAAGGAAGGAAGGAAGGAAGGAAGGAAGGAAGGAAGGAAGGACAGACGACAGGATAAGAGTATATGAGAAAGGATTAACCGCTGTGTTTTTCCCTGCAACATCTTAAATTCAGGCTTTGCCAGTGCGTTTCCATCAAGTCTCAAGCAGCTTCTGGCCCAGCGCCCAGGCTGCGTGGTCCCTCTGACAGGTGAGACCCCCATGCCCCTGGTGCCCACACCCCTCCACTGTCCTTATTCAATCTCCACCCTGCAGACGAGTGAGTTTATTTTCCCGTCACTTCCTTAGCACACAGTAGAAACAGGAGATTCACCAGGACTGGTGTTCACATATGGGCCTCGCTCGCGTGTCATAGCTGGGACAGCACCCACACGGGCAGACATGGTGATCTGATCTCTGGCGAATTAAATGCAGGTAAGTATTTCTAAATTTCCACTGAAACCCCAGCTGTTTCTCCATAGAGTTATCCTAGTATCAGCTGAACAGAATCCAGGGAAGATTTTATTGTCAATCTTTCTCTTTAAAACATGTTTCTCACGGGCCAACAATAAGCGTGCATGTTTTCAGAAGCTGTTCTCTGCAGGTCCCCAGGGTCACCAAAACATTGCCACTTCAAAAATACTAAATTTGGCACTTTAAGAAAACTAGTCAGTTTTCAACATCCATAATGATTGAAATTTTAGTGTTTTGATACTTTTTAGTTTTTCTACAAGGTTATCATTTTATTTGAATGGGTAAAGGTTTGTGATTACACTACTCAAAAAGCTAAGTTTCACTCCTATAAGCCCAGCACTCGGGAGGCTGAGACAGGAGGACTGCTGTGACACCAAGGCCAGCCGGGGCTCCATAGTGAGTTCCGGACCAGCCTGGGCTACAGGGCAAGACCCTGTCTCAAAAAAAGAAAAACACTAAGTTTCCACATAACACCATATCAGCAGTAGTTTTTTAAGTTGCGCTTACTCTTTGGTTTAGGGAAGGCACCGCACTTCTTCCTACTAGGTACTATTACAAATTCCGGTACTCTAAATATTTTCATTCACTTTACCAATATTGGTGATATAAATTTTTGTGCTTGTTATTTATAAGCTTTGTGGTAGCACGATGGTTCCTATTGACATCTTAATATTTCTTTCATCAATGAAAATACATCATCTCATTTAAACCATGAGGTTAACTGCTTTTGACTCTTACAATGAGAGAAATTAACGTTTAGTAGTCTCCTATTTAATGATAAAAGTTGCAAGCAACACTTGCATGCAATATTCACACCGGAAGTTATAACAGAAAACGCCTTTTGTGGTTGAAAATTCAACGTTCCAAGCTGGGACACAGGCCTGTGCCTGTAACCCGAGCACTCTGGGAAGCTGAGGCAGGAAGATTGCAAGTTCTAGCCCAGCCTGGGCAACTTAGCAATTTAGTGAGATTCTATCTCAAAGTATAAGTAAATAAATAAACAAACATATATAATTAACATATGTGATATATTTTAATTAACTAAAATAAATGGGCAAGGGATGTAGCTCAGTGCAAAGGCTCTGGATTCTGCATCCAGCACCAAAACCAAGAAAAAAATGCAGCTTCCCTCTTAAAAATGGAAATTCTATTGATTCTTACCCCGTCAAAGGACCGCCAGGCTGCTCATTGTTCACACACCTCCGGAAGATGTTCTGGGCACACTTGATTATTAAGTGTTATCTTTCTTGCGCAAGCTATTAGCAGATGATTCATGCTCGTCATACTTACAGGGAGTGTTTAGAGCTACTTAAATATTGTCCTCACTTTCTCTGAGGTCCTCAGGACCATTTTAGCATGCTTCGCCCTCCCACCTACCTGCCCAGCTCTACGGGCGCCTCGCCAGCTCTTAGCTCTTTCATTGACTATTCATTTCACTTTTAAATTTAATTCATGCCCTCTCTATGATCTATCTACTTACTTTGCAATCTTGGGAATTGAAACCAGAGTTTTCGTGTGTGTGTGTGTGTGTGTGTGTGTGCGTGTGTGTGTTCCTTTACTCTGAGGCAGGTTCTCACTGAGTCGCCAGGCTGGGTTCCACCTTACAATCCTCCTGCCTCAGTCTCCTAGCGTTCTGGAAGACAGGCCCGCACCACGACACGCCACGACGCCCGGCACAACCAACTCTGTTAAGTTCACACTCCGCGATCTCTCCACGACCCTGCCACGCAGAGGCTCACGTTGCATTCACACCCTGTGCCCTGCAGCGTTCCTTCCCGTCCCCTGGTCACGCTCACCTGCGTGGTCCGTGGACGTAGCAGGATGTGTCCTGTCCTCCCACGTGGCGGCACGGATTGGTGGCCCACACCTCCTCCTTGCTTCGTGTCCTGTAAGGCGGCCATAAACATCGGTGGCGAGGGGCCTGGGGCGATGCTGCAAATCCCTGGCTCCTCGCGGTATCTCCAGGTGGCTGTGGGTTTTGCGCCGATCCCTGCTGCGTTAGGACTCAGACCGTAAGGGTGTCCGCCGCTCGCCGACTTCTTTGTTGACAAGCTTGTGTCAACGCAGACGTTTCAATTCAATGCCCTTATTTTTTGTTCATTAAGACAGGTACGTGCTGAAAACCGCAGGGACGCCACAGACACATTTCCTTAGAGGCTGTCAGGCTCCAAGCTCCAGGACGGGTGCACCAGCTCACGGGATGAAACTGTCACACTTTACGCTTGACGTCTGGAGTGGCAGCTATAATCTTTATTCCGCAACACAGGAAATGAGGCTTCAAGACGTGAATCATGTTGTCCAGACCCAGGGAAAAGATGGAGCTGAGCCCACGCCCACGGGAGACCAAGACAGCACAAAGGGGACGTGTCCAGGGTGCCCGTCACTGGCATGTGTCCTTGGAGGTATTGCTATGCCATGGGGACATGCAGGCCTTTGTCTCTGAAATACACAAGAGATATTTCTTTCAGAACATGCTCGTTACTGGGACCAAGTACCCAACACCAGCGAGCTAAAAGAGGACAGCATACTTTTTGGTGGCTTCAGTCCACGGCTGGTCAACTCCAAGGCACAGACGGCATGACAGGGGGCCTGGTGGGGACAGCTGCTCACCCCATGGGAGCCGAGAAGCAGAGAGAGCCGGGAGGCCGTGGGGCCCGGAGCCCGTGACCCGCCTCCCCCAGGCTCACCTCCTAACAGCTCAGTCAGCCGCGAACCCACCCATGACGGATCCCCAGATGAGCCTGTGCCCTTGGGGTCCAGCCACCTTCCACACGGGGCCTGGGGGACATTTGAGATCTAAATCATACCACCCCCATTTCCCTTTTCTCTTTAATCTCTTCACAGACCCTAACGTAACACCCCTCTCAGCGCACGCGAACACAGGACGGCTGCAAGCAGCCCCATAAACAATCCCACCTAGACATATGTCATCTCCAGGGTGTTTTATTAAAACCATAAGCCACACCAGGATAAAGCCCTCCAGCATTTAAAACAACAATTCTGGAATTTATGGGTGGGTGCTTTAAAATAATAGCCCCAAATGCCTGAAAATATGCATGCACCAACAGAATCTCACCTCGATATTTATTGTGGAGTAATAAAAACCTGCAAGAAAAAGGGAAGGGCTGGGCTTGGCAGCGAATCGGCCTATAAATCCAGGGCCAAGCTCACAGCTCTAGGGCAACCCAGCACCCGATGACCTGCGCCCAGCGCTAATCCCATTGCTGGTGTCGGAGGCCTCTGGAGGACGGCAAACGCTGCTTACTGTTTGCAAATAGAAAGCCACAGCAGGCTGGGGCCCGCCGCGCCTTTACTTCTGGGACGCAGCGCGGTAGACGAAGTCTTTCCTAAGAAAAGTGGAGCAAACGGCGAGCCGCCAGGCCGAGGCGGGGGGCATCCTTAAGCAGGACAAACAGCCAGCCGAAGTGTAGCGACAGCCCCCAGTTGTGAGCGTTCACCGCTCCAGGCTACGGTGCCACAAGAAGGTGGAGTCTGGGAGAACCAGGCGCCTTGGACGTGGGGTTCCCTCTCGTGGCCCGCAGAGGCCCGGCCGCTCTGTGCCATGGGTTATCACCACTTTGGCTTTGCCCTGCCCTTGTCCATAAGTCGAGTTTACCTCCCACAGAAACGCCCACCAGGAGGCACTGGCCTTGTGGATGAAGTGGACAGTGTTCGGGAAACCGGTTCTAAAATCACCAGCAACGAGCCGGTGCGGAAAGGCAATTTGGGCACTTGCTGAGCGGGACGTGGGAGCTGCCTGACCAGTGGATTCTCCCGGCTGCATCCTCGCCCCTGCCCTCCACAGCGAACCACGGCGTAGCCTCCGAAGACAGCGCACAAGAGGTGGGCTGTGAGAGAATGAATAAACACAGGACAGCGCAGGGACAGTCGCATGTGGCCTCCTTAGCAGTGGACCCGAAGCGCCCCCAAGGGAAAGCTGAAACGCCAGCCACGTAAACCACCGGTGGCTGCGCTCGGCCTGCCCTGCCCTCCTGCCCCCACACAGTGCTTCTCCCAGGACGAACCCCCTGGCTAGGGCTCCCCAGCCCCAGGGCTGTGGGTCGGTACCGGCCCGTGGCCTCTCGGGAGCTGGACCACGCGTAAGGTTGACGTCCAGCGGTTTCACCTGGAGCTGCGCCAACACAGACACGTCTCCTTCTCCCCGTTTCTTTCCATCCAGGCCACCATCCCTCTGGCCCGGCTGGGACACAATCCCCGACACCCGCACGGTCAGGGAGGACAGACTGGGCTGCGCTCACAGTCCGGAGGTCTCTGTCTGTTCATAGCTGGCCAGCAACGGCAGAAGGACAGGACAGGGCCTGGCTGGAGGATGGCGCGACAGGCAGCCAGGCGCGGGAAGCTCAGAGCCCACGAGGGAGCTGCGTGCTGTGGACCCTGCCCGGGGACCCGGCCCTCCTCCCTGGGGGCTCCTGTTGGAGGCACACGAGGTCAGCCAGAAATTAATCCACGTGACCCACGTGATCCCCATGGTCCACTCACCCTCCAAGTCCCGGACGCATTTTCACTACTGCCCGCTCCACTGCAGCGTCTGCTGGACGCACAGATTGTGCGGAGCTCGTCTCGCCACATGTCCAAGACCTTGGTTCCAGGAGAACCCGGGGGTCTGAGTCCGAACTGGGAGCGCGGCCCTGCGCACAGCCCCTCGCGGCAAGCACCTGCGGACTTCATGCTTTCCGTGACACGTCGCCTTACCGCCCGTGACTCCCAAACACCGAGTGTGGAGCCCGTGGGGTAACCCGGGGGACACACCGAGGTCACAGACTGTGCTTGAGAGAAACCAGCAGCTGCCTCTGCCGGCCGTCACTCCCTGCTGGCTCTGGAAATGCAGGTGCAACCTGACATCCTACACGCTACACTCGCAACATCAAATCCTGGAAGGCAGGGTGTTGCTGGTTACTGCAACAAAAAGCGAGTCTAGTCAGGCCTGGTGGGGCGGGCCTGTCCCCCCAGCACTCCGGGAGGCTGAGGCAGGTGGATGGCTAGTTCCAGCCCAGCTTGGGCAGTCTAGTAACTTAGCAAGACCCTGTTTCAAATAATAATAATAATAAACACAAAAAGGGATGCAGAAATAGATCAGTGTGACGGCTCTGGGTTCAATCCCAGTACCAGAAACAAAACAGGGCCAAGCGAGCCCTGCACATAGGTCCGTGCGCACAGGAAATGAGGGTGCTGTGCTCGCTGCGGGTCCTGATCTGATGGGTTCTGCAGGGTGCCATGGCTCCTGCTGTTCTGCTTCGCGTAGATCTAAAATGTCCCTTAAAGTGTCATGTGTGTGAAGGTGACTAGACCACAGGGTCTCCGTGCTTACCAACTAAATCATCCACTGCTGAGTTTGCTCGTGTGCTTCGGAGGTGGGGCCTGCTTGGCGGGATCTGTGCCTGGGGTGACCTGAAGGGCGTGTTCTTTCTCTGGCCTCTTGTCCCGCCCCCTCCTGTCCTTGAGCCCAGCCTGGACGGAGACCTCTGACGGTGGGGGTTAGGCTGAGCCTGTCCTCCTCCAAGTTCTGAGGGTCAAACATGGTGTTCCCGTAACAGGAAAGTGACTAAATGTCTTTAATAAGTAATTGTGATTATTTAAGAGTGACATTGTTTCTGTAATTTTTAATGTATCCGTACGTGTTTGTTTTTTCAGGTGCATACCGCACTGCTAGGACCTAAGATGCGTACACCTGACTGCTCTGCAGATGTGGTAAGTGCGAGCAAGCACCAGCCACGTCTTCTGCCAAGTGCCTTTCTGTGCTTCAGTTGAAAAAAAGAAGAGTCAGACAAGTTACCTCAAGAAGAGAAAGTTGAGGACCCCCTTCCCTAGGGAGAGCACCCCCAGTTCTAGTTTCTTTGGTGAGCAACAGAAGGTTGCTTCTGCTGATTTCAGCAACACAAATGAATTTATTGCACGTGTCAGTGGAATCCTCAGAATCGGCAAATGAGCTGTAGACTGAAGCTTGGGCTGAAGCTTTTAGAAACAGTTCCTAAGACTGTCTTCCCGAGTGGGCAGGAGCCAGAGACAGAGAGAGGAAGATGGGGATGGAGGGAGAAGGGGAGGGAAGGATTCTGGGATGAATGGTTTTACAGTACAGTTTATTCTCTTCATATAATTATTAACCCTGAATTATTGTGGAAACTACTACTGCTTAAAAATACAACAGCATGTTAAAACACTGAAATAAATACCTTGAAGGATTTTAATAGATCCTGCAAAAATAAACAGCAGTTATTTTTAAGCTAGATGAGAAATGGAATTGGACTTCCGGAGTTATAAATAACATCCCCAGGAAAGGGGCAAGATGGGGAAGCATCAAAGTATTTGTGCAGAGAACAGAAAGGATGCGATTAGACCAAGGGGTTTTAATTTTGTTTTCCTTTTTGGTAATAAAGACCAAGCCATATCCGTCTACAGAAAGTATGGATTCAGATAAAACTTGTACCAGCACATGTTGCACATTTTGAGCAACAACCACGCAGATGTATGACCTCAGGAAGCAGCTATGCAAGAAATGGCTTCCCACTGAAGTCTTCCGCCTCTACGACAAACAAGGGATTTTCTTGACCCAGAGCACGTGGTGTGTGGTTATGAAATGTGCCGGAGAAAATGCATAGCAGACGATATCACCTTCAAACAGTCCTATCACCCTGTGGCGGCCCACCCTGTCCAGCCTCAGATGACACCGTGGCAAAATGGAGGAATTCATTTTTACTTAATCGTACTTAAGATCATGTATATATGTGTGTATATATATATAATTATGTATACACATACACACACACACACACACACACACACACACACACACATATATATACACACATATATGCGAGCTTGTATATATATCAGTTTCTCAAGACGGATGCAAATTTTGTGTGTGGCACTGGGACTCGAGACCAGGACCTTCACATAAAGCTACATCCTCAGCCCATTTTTATTTTTGGTTTTGAGGCATCTTCCTAAGTTCCCCAAGCTCAAATTACACTTGTGAGCTTCCTGCCTCAGCCTCCCACAGAGATAGAATTGCAGGCCAGCTGGTAGATGGAGTTAATTATTACAAATATACACCATTTTTTAACTTTTTCCCCCATTTTGTTGATATGTATAAGTACAAAATTTAAGGTTTACAATGAAGTTTAGCATTTTGTGCACCTACGTATCTTGTCAAGGTGACAAGTACGTTCCTACTTTCCTGTTCTTAACAGACGCAGAGCAATTTGTAAAGACCACCGGCCTCCACCAGGGGCAGAAGTGGCCACAGGAACTCCAAGTGGGACAGTCTCTAAAGAGGATGCTCAGCCAACCCAACGGCGCAGGCTTGTCCTCTCAGCACTCTGGGAGGCTGAGGCAGGAGGATTATAAGTTTGAGCCCAGCCTGGACACCTAGTGATTTAGTGAGATATGTTTCAGAATCAAAAGTAAACAGTGGTCTGGAAATGTAGCTACTATGAAGGCCCTGGGCTCAATCCCCAGCACCACAAGGAAGGGAGGGAGGGCGGGAAGGGGGGAGGGAGGGAATGATGCCCATGCCTAGGGAACTGGGTTCCACCGAAGCAAGAACTCCTTCTAGTCCATGCTGACTGTACGACAGCCCAGGACAGACCTGGACTTCAGGGATCCAGGATCAGCCGACCTTAAGGGAAAGAAAAGCCTGCTATGCAGAACTAATATCATCCAAATGGCCATACCACCAAGAGTGATGTGCAGACTCCACGCAATTCGTGTCAAAACACCAACTTTCTTCACAGAACCTGAAAAAAACAATCCTTAAATTGGTATGCAACCAAAAGAGACTTAGAATAGCCGAAGCAATCTTAAGAAACAAGACAAAAGCAGGTCGCACTATGATTCCAGACATCAAATTATATTACAAAGCAATAGTAATAAAAACTACATGGTAATGGCACAAAAACAGGCTGGCTAACCGACAGAACAGGATTGAGGATACAGAGACAATTCCAAGCACCTTTAGCTACTTGATTTTTGACACAGAGGCAAAAAAAAAAAAAAAAAAAAAACATACACTAGAGAAAGGATGGCCCCTTCAACAAATGGTGCTGGGAAAACTGGTCCTCTACATGCACAAGAATAAATCTAGACCTGCACATATCACCATGCATCAAATCAAAGTGGATCAAAGATTTAGATATTAAGAGGAAAACACTGAATCTTCTGGAGTATAAAATAGGCAAAACTCTGGAAAATGTACATGTGGATGAGGACTTTCTAAATAGGACACCTGATGCAGAAGAATCACCCCCAAACCAACAAATGGGTTAAGTTCAATTTTTAAAAATTTCTGCATGGCAAAGGAAACTTACCCACAGAGTGAAGAGAAATTTGATGAATGGGAAAAATATTTTAACACCTATACCTTGGACAAAAGGCTAGTAGGCAGAAGATACAAAGAACTGAACTAAAATAGACCCCTCAAAGTCGAAGACCCGATTTAAAAATGGGCAACTGAAAAGAATAGGCAGTTCTCACATGAAGAAGTTTAAATGGCCAGCAAACACATGAAAAGATGTTAACATCTTAGCCGTGAGAGAAACACAAATCAGAATACCACTAAGACACCATCGTACCCAGTGAGAACGGCGCATATCAAACAAGTTGAGCAGTCATCAGTGCTGGCGAGGCTGTGGGGGGAAAGGAGCCTTTCCACGGCTGGTGGGACTGCAAGCTGGCACGGCCACTTTGAAAAGCAATGTGGATAGTCCACAAAAGGTTGAAAATAAATACTCCTTTGGAACCAGCGGTGCCTCTTGAGTATCTTTCCAAAAGAGTTAAAAGCAACCTATAATAGAGATACAAGTTAAGCTGAGCCTCTAAAATAAAATTAAAACCCCTTGGTCTAACATATTTTTTTTTTAGCAATACAGCTAACAATAGCTAAACTGTGGAAGAGGTCAAAATACCCATCAACCAACCAATGGATATAGAAACTACGGTATATGTACACAACGGAGTACTGCGCTTCTATAAAAACAGATAAATTTAGGGCTTTCTTAGGTAAATGAACACAACTTGAGACCATCATGCTTAGCGAAGTGAGTCAAACTCAGAACATAAAATAGTGCATGGTTTCTCTAACGTGCACAACCCAGAATCTGGGCATCTTATAGAACCAAAAGGATGTGACAGTGGGAGTTGGAGGCTACGAGGGAGGGAGCGGGAGGGACTATAAGGGGAAGGAGGGATTGCAATGTTGTCGTGATATATATACGCACAAAATCCTCAAGCTTGACTTAACCATTGAACATCTCATATATATACTAATAACTGGGGGCGGGGGGAGTCCAGCCATGCATAAGTGTCAGTGTCACTCTGTGTAGCTGAGTCCAACCAGAAGTAACTGAAAGTCGCTGAGAGACACAGCCAAGAGCCGACGGGCAAGGCCACACCCCTGGAAGCTGAGGCAAAAGCTGCGACTTAGGAGAACCAAGAGCGGTGGGTGCTAACAACTCCCAGGGAGCAGATGCTATCCTGGCCTCGTAGAGAGCAGTGGCTGTGCCGGCCAGAGGAGGCTGCTTGCACGCTACTGCACTTTTCCCAAAAGATGAGGCTAGCCTGGGGATGATGAATTCAGTTCTGTGCCCTTTGGGGTGCACTGCCAAGCCACAGCATCCTGTGCTCGAGTGAGCACAGGGCCTGGGTGGCACCACGGGCTCCCGCCCAGCGGTCACACAGGGGTCAGTGTGCTGTGCGAGGGAGGGCTGTTCTCTCTGGGTGTGTCACATCGCACATCCATCCAGCCCTGTCACCCCATCTGGAGTTGCTCTCAGGAGACCCACATCCCCAGGCAGCTGTGGTTTCCTCACTCCCTGGTAATGAGTGTTTTGGTGGCTGTGTGGGCACCTGCGGCATCCAAGGAGGTAGCAAGCTTCCTGACATGAAAACACTGGGATTAGGGAGGAGGATCTGGGGTGGATGGAGGTGTGAGGGGGGAAAGGGGAAGGAAAGGACAGATGCTTACGAGGCAGTACAAACGCACATCAGTTCCCAGAGATGACTTCGGTTATTATACATTGCAAACACATATCAGAAGAAGATCAGAGTTTCTCACTGAAGACCTGTACACATGACGCTGAGGGTCAAACCCGGGGCCCCCACACTCAGCTGCATCCCCACCCATACCTGAACATGACCATATAACCTGAGGTGAAGTCAGGTTCTCCCGTCTGCACCGTGTCCCTCCTCCTTGGGGGCTAGATCTGAATTATCAATCATCATATGCAACTTCATCTTCTAAAAGGACCCCACACTTCTACCCAAAGGGCCTAGAAAGTCATCATAAACAGCAAACCACAAACACAGAAGCGAGAGAGGCTCATGGGAAGGGTGAGTGCTGTCTGCGTAAGCCAACTGGGTCAGCTCCAACGGTGGTAGCAACATTTATGTAGATGTGCTCGTGAGATTTTAAAAAAACACTGAAAAAAGACTATAACGATTCCCACTTCTTTCATTGTATTTATTTGTCTAACAGCTGGTTTCTATAGGTAGATTTTTTTACTAGCCAATCAAACACCATGACTCAATTAAATCTCATTACACAAATATATTCAGAAATATATCCATGTAGCCCACTAATTTATGATTTCTGTTGATTAATTCAAGGATGTGCCATGTAGAAGTCCAATCATTCATCATAGTAACTTGACACTAATGAAAATGATGCACTTTTGCCATGATATAGGAAAGGGGTGGGGGAGAAGCAGAAACCAAGGACAGGCCAGGGGTGACAACTTTAGGGCTCTAGGGAAGGTCCTAGCTAAGCTATGTCTTTATTTTCTCAAGTGTGACCACATCCAGCCCAAGACTCTATGGTAGGCGCCATCTTGTTCTTAAATGCCCATCTTCAATGGTTATGACACCCCTCCTTCGACTACACCACGGTGGGTAGAGCACATTCCTCTTCTTGGTTATCTAAATTGCCCCTGACAGTTTGCTACATCAGGAAGACCTTTTTTTTTTTAATCTCTCAGATACCATCTTGAACATGATTTGCTGACTCAGTGAGTCCCAGATTGGCTTTGAAGCCCACAGTATGATCCTGGGCTCTCCCTGCTTGAGCCCTGGTGTGCTCGTCACACTATGGGAAGTTTACATGTAGTTGAACAGTTTCAACTGAGCTATGTCCATATGGCAAATAATAGTAATAATTTTAAAAGATGGCAAGTCTTCTTTAAGCTTCCTGTCCCAGCTTTCCCAAACCTGGCACCTCCCTCTTAGACGTAATGCCTGGCCTAGTTCAGAAGTCTCCTATGTGAATGCAAAAAACCACAAGTGTATTTGTTTTACACAAATGGGCTAATATTTTCAATACAATTCAATAACACACATCAGTGACCTCTCTATGTCGTGCCATACAGACTCACCAGACTGTCCTCTTTTCTCTCTGGTGCCCCAGAGCCTTCACACTGCACTGTAGGCTTGGCCCATTTTTATATTTTTTGGTTTTGTGACAGGATCTTACTGAGTTGCTAAGTTACCCAGGCTGGTCTCAAACTTACGATTTTTCCTACCTCGGCTTCCTAGAGTGCTGGGGTGACAGGCCTGCACCTCCAAGCCTGGCTCAATTTTTTTTTATTTCAGATAATATTGCACAGCTGTTCCACAATTTTTCAGCCAATCTTTTCTTATTGAATGCATAAATTGCTCTTCATCTGCCTAGACAGGGTTCAGGTCTCAAGCCTGTGGCTAGAGAAGTCTTCCAAGCATGTGTCCCATGGTGCAAATAGCCTGCCAAGCACAGGTCAGCTCCACTGCCCAGGGATGTCCCAGCCATGTCCAAGTCACCTCCTTCCCCTCAAAGGGCCAAGATGCTGCCTTCTTTTACCACGTTAGTCTTATCTGTTCTGCCACCGAAATGTCAGCATGTCACACTCAGCTGTTCTTACCAGCATTCTCTTCCTCAGTTCTGTGTCACTGCGTTGTGCTGTGAGATCCGCCTATGTGGTCTACACCAGTTTGTTTTAATGATAAACCATCTTCTGCCACACACGCCTCAATTCGCTACCTGTTCTCCTATCTAACATTTGCATCGTCCCACCCCGGGGCTGCCGTGAGGAGAAAACGCACATTCTGCGCAAGTATCGTGCCCGTGTGTCCCATTTCTTCTAGAGGCGGAAGTGTTTGGACATCAGGAAGGTAAGCAAGGGCTGACAAAAATAGATGCCAAGATTTTCAATTGTAAATTTTATTACAGTAAAAGTACGCGGCCATGGGTCCCTCTAAAATGTCCTCCCTCGCTTCGAACACTCCTCCCATCCCATCACTCTTGCCGCTTCTTAAGCAGTCCTGGACGTCCTCCTTCCTGGGGGTCTTTAGGATGTATTACCAAAACCAGGGTGACCAGTGAACGCTCCTGCCAAGTGCTAGCCAGGGGAAGGGCGGGCATGTCAAGCCACAACAGTGTGTCCTCGTCCGTCGTATTCAACGGAGCTAGCTCTGTGCAACCTCTGGCTCTTCCCCAAGGTCACAGTGACCTTGAAAGTCGACATTCTGAATCAATTCAGGACACAGAGGCGACGAAAGACACTCAGAAAGAGAGGACTCCGGAGCTGCTTCAGAAAGGGGCAGGAACAATGGCCCTAGGCTTCCTGCGGCCTGATAGCAGGAAATGGTAGCTTCCTGTCTTCTGTTTTATACTTTTATATATTGTGTTAGAGTTGCTTAGAGTAGTTTATCAGATTAAAATACCACCACACTTCATTTGTATGATTGTTTTGTCACTCCAAACAAGTTTTGTGGACATATATAGAGTTCTCTTTGCGTATAAACAGGCACCCAAAGTAATTTGGGGGTGGGTACAGGTTGAACATTCCTAACTCAAAATTCAGAAGCCAGAAATGTTTCAAAATTCTAAACTTCATGACTATCACCATGATGGCCCAAGTGGAAAACCCTGCGCCGGGTCCTTAGACAGGTCACAGTCAAAACACAGCATGCTGAAAATACATACGATGTCAAATGAGCCTCAGACTGTGCATATGAGAGAGGAGACGAGCACACTCTGGGATCAGACTTGGATCCCGCCCCAAGACAGCTCATTACGGATATGCAAATCGTCCCCAACTTCAAGAAATTCAAAATCTGAAACACTGCTGGTCTCAAGCATTTTCGACAAGTGATGCTTCTTCTGTACACATTAGAAGAATACTATTATGTCAGGACTTGCGAATTTTCAAATGTGTCTTCTGTCCACACTGTGATACCTGTAGCCTCATCCTGGCAATTTAAAAGCCAAGCGTCTTGATAGCATTACCAGGCATATGTGTGTGCCACACACACTACCCCCCAGCACTAAAACAGAATGGTAACAAAATCAAAATCTTTCTTCTGGATCAATCAATAGTCATCACCTGAGGGAAATCATAATACAAATGGTTATTTTTATGTGGCTTTCAACATCTTCTAGGTCTGTAATCACCTATATAAGTGCGGGTTTCCCCTTTGCTTTCTGAGCCCATTGGGAGTGTATTCTAAGCATTGTATTTTGTTTGGTTTGGTTTAGTTTGAGACAGGCTCTTTCTTTGTAGCCCAGGCTGGTCCTGAACTCACTATGGAGCCCAAGCTGGCCTTGGGCTCATGGCAATCCTCCTGTCTCAGACACCCCCCCCCCCCCCCGCAGGGCTGGGATTATAGGCATGCACCACCACACCCAGCTTATACGGTGCTGGGGAATCGAACTCAGGTACCTAGTACTTGACTTAGCACTTGCTAGGCAAACACAAACTGCTGAGCCATTCCTCCAGCCCCTGTTGTATATTTTTAAATGAATAAAGCACATTGTCCATCAAGCATGGTAGCATACGGTGGCATGAAATCCTCACTCTTGGGGGGGGATGAGACAGGAGGGTTGCAATTTCTAGTCCTAGCAGACCATCTCAAAGCACAAATACAGGGCTGGGAAAGTGGCACAGCACTCCTGAAAAAAATACACCTATGTTATATAATCATACTATGCAATATATAATACAACATACAATTAAATTACACAGACATATTAATTGGCATCTACCTCATTTTTTAAAAAATAGAAAAATAGTTATAAACTCTTTTTCTTTCTAGGGGTTCTGCAACTAATCAGTTCTCTACTGATGAACATTTGTATTGTTTCCAGTTTCTCTTACTGTTATAAATATTTTCCCTCTAGAATCCTTGCACAGTCCATCCTGTAGATATCAGAATATACTTCTAAGGAAAAGCTTCAAATTTGGGGAATTGGCAGACCAAGGTACACATGAATTTTACTTTGTTAAAGACCACCAAAGTGCTCCCCAAAGAGGGTCACAATCAACTACACCCATTCCAACAGGAAGAGAGGCCACCCGTTGTTCCACACCCCTGCACGCTGCAGGCATTAGTTAGGGTTCTCTGGAGAAAAGAATCAATGAAATATATGTACAATTTTGTAAGGAAATGTATTAAGCAGGCTTCCCGGATCAGAAGCAGGAGAGCTCCCCAAGGCTGAGCGCACCCTGCAGATGAGAGAGTCCAGCAGCTGCTCAGCTAGAGAAGACGGAAGCTCTAGAACTAAAGGGACCGAGGAGGCAGCCCCAGCCCGACGCCTGGAGATCCCTGCAGCGACAGTGGCGCGAGTTGGCCTTGTGAAGGCCCACACCGGGCACTTCCAACCTGGGAACCCACTCTCCCTCTTTCCCTTTGTATCCTGCCAAGGCTACAAGCCTGCCAACTGGTGCCACATGGGGGGTGGGGGGTCTTTCCCCTCTGTTTCAGGGCCGACCTCTCAATCATCTGCAGACGCACCAGGAACTGCACCCTACCAGCAAGCATTTGTCAATTCAAGTCAACATAACCACGATTAATGGTCACACGGCCAAACGTCACCTAGGGCAGCCTCTGCCAGACTCTCAGGTTAGAAAAACAGCACCTCCTCTCAACCTGGGGTCAGTTGGCTCTGGGTGGGTGGGGCTGAGTCTCCTTCCTTCCTATTGGTTTACATTTTAAGAGCTTGTCCCTGCCCGTTGTATGACAAAGTTTCATAGGGCTGGGCTGGGCCGGTCGCTGCTGCTCCAAGTGAGTGACCCTCAGGGACAACCACGTGAATGACGAGAATTACCCACAGACATGTTTTCCATTTATTACAGCTTCATTTTAGTGGCATTTACTCTTAAACTTGTTGTTGGTGTGTGTGTGTAAGGGGCACTACTGGGGATTGAACCCAGGGCCTTTGCACTGAGCTACAACCTCACCCTTTTTTATTTTATTATTTTATTTTATTTTTGTATTTTGAGACAAAGTCTCACTAGATTGCTAAATTGTCCAGGCAGGGCTTGAGTTTGTGATCCTCCTGCCTCAGTCTCCCAGAGGGCTGGGATTATAGACCAGTGCCACTGGTCCTGGCTCAGGGAATTCTTTAGTAACCCCCATTTCTAATCCATAACCGTGGCTAAGAACAGTTTCCATGGAAAAATTTCCTCGATTATAAATAATAACAACGTGAGTTTCCTGGTTACCGAGTATGTTTATGTAGTGAATTCCAAAGGTACATGGCATTTCATTCCAGCCTATTTTTAGAAACAGGATAATAAAGGAAAATATCTGACTTTTTTTAGATGAAAAAAACTGCAATATTTTCCCAAGTTTAGTTATAAAGAAGCAGACCTATATGGCTATTAGGGAAAAGCATATAGGTTTTTAGTAATATATTGTCTTTCGGGATCTAAAGAAGACACTTACAAAAATGTAGGTTTCAGTGTTACGTTGACTTACAACAATCATGGCTCAGAATTAGGCTCATTAAAAATTATCTTGGAAATAAGACAAACTGTCCCTTGATGATCTTCGTCATGCACATAAATTGGGAGGACAATCATGCCTTCTATTTTGCAAAATATTTTTGATAGGGAAAAGTCACTATTTCTTATAAAGAATCCTTAAAAGTAACGAAGGTCTAGCTGGTTGGTTTATCAAGAGTGGAGACTCCTAAGAAAGACACTGGGGAACACCCCACCAGAAAGACCTTAAACTCGATTTTAATGCGCTGCCAAATGCCAGTACAAAGAAGATACTGAGGGGACTGGAAATGGAAATTTTTCTGTGTCGTGTGACACCCTGTCTTCCCCCAACAGCGCTCCCGGAGGTGTGCTCAGGGGGCTCCACATGGTGCTCCCCCCTCCGCTCCACGGCTCAGAGAGAGAATTCCCTTGGAATTGGGAACCGTGACCTCTCTTTTGTCTTGTTCAAACGAGAAATTCAAGGCCCTAAGAACTACAACTTCCAAAAGGGAAGGTGGTCCCTCTGTGTATTTGTGGGTCGCGGTGGCGGATTCTGGGGCCTTGTGTGCTTCGAGCCACGTGTGTGCACGTGCACTGGCTTTCTGTGCAGCGGGAGCAAGCCACCACCTGTTCTGTGCTTTGGAAACAGGAAGGTCACATGGTGGTGCCCACCTGTAATCCCAGAACTCCAGAGGCTAAAGCAGGACTGTGAGCTCGAGGCCATAGCAAACTCAATGCCATCCTGAACCTCTCTCAAAAAACAACATCAAATAACCAAAAACAAAAAATTCCAAATTTTTACTTTCCACATCTGTGGCTCCACTCCAGTGGGAGGCTCTGGGGGAGGCTATCCATTTGTCCCCCCAGCTTCCAGAAGCTGCTTCAGTCCTTGGCTTCAGCACCCCCCTGTTCCCAGAGGCAGCCTCCATGGACAGGAGCCCCCCAGCCCCACTGCGCCGCTGACCGCTGCCCTCCACACCCTCGAAGCCCTGACCCTCTCCCCACTCCCGGCCTCAGTTCCATCTCTCTAACCTGATCGCATCTGCGAGGCCCGTCGTGCCAGCGGGCATACACGTTCAGGGCCTGAGGAGTGCACGTGTCTGGGGCGGGACAGTTAGTGTGTCCACCACCGCACTGGCTGATTCTCCCAGCAAGTGTTTCTTGAGTATCTACCGCACACACAGGACCAGGATGGAACAGCACAGACGCCACCCCGGGGGCAATCCGTGTGCGCTCGTACAAATGCCTCAGTTTAGGCGACTAAGGTTTAGTTACATGAAGGCCTCGGGCTCGTGCCGATAGTCTCCACAGGGTTTTGTTATCGATGCAGTCGCTGGGTTCTTGCTTGTTCTGGTCTGGTTTGGGTTTTGATTCTTTGAATTGAACTGGGAGCCTTCACACTGAGCTACGTCCCCAGGCCTCTTTAAAAATCTTAAGACAGGATATCTCTAAGTGATTAAGTTGCCCAGAATGGGCTTGAACTTGCCATCCTCCTGCCTCAGCCTCCCAGAGCGCTAGGACAACACTGTCGTGCCTAACTTCTTCATTTGGTTAATATTTTAAAAGTATGCGCCTCTGTCTCTGATTCCTTATTTTGATCCCAGGGTCCTCTACGTACTTAAAAAATTAAGTCTCAAAAAAATCTTGTTTGTGTGAAGATAATTCTACTGATATTTATTATATTGGAAACGGAGCTTAGGAAAAAATTCAGTGTTTATCAACTTATTTGCAATTGATAAGAAATCCATTACTTGGGAACAAAAATAACATGTATTTTTAAACAAAAAACAAAAAGATTTTTATAGAATGTCATTGGGTTTTTTTTAGTCCTGAGAAATCTAGTTTTATAAAAGATAACAAAGTCTTAATCTCTTTTTTCTTGCTTGCTTTATTTTTTTTTTTTTTAAGCGCTGGCCTATGCTTGTTCTGCTAGTAATTACCTTACCAGCTGGGGAATTAGTACCTATACCCTGTGACTTAATGATGTGGGTCCCTCTGCCCTTTGTGCCCCCTCCTCTCTTTCTGACCCCCTCTGACAGTCCCAAGTCATGTCCTTTCATTGGCATTTCTTGTTGTATTCTTTCCATTTGCTGATATCTTCCTGGACCCTGACCCCATGACCTTGTGAGGACCTACATGCCCTTGAAGGCAGGTGGCTGGTGTCAGGTGTATCCCTGTCCATGCCAGTCCACAGCCTGGGCCCGTGAGACACCAACCCTCACAGTCTGTCAGACTGCACCAAAATGCTGGCTCAGACTGCGGGCAAACTTATACTTTAAACACTCATGTCCTATTATCTCAGAACTCTAGGATGCTAAGGCAGGAGGATTGCAAGTGTGAGCCTAGATTTGGCAGCTCAGTAAGACCCTGTCTAAAAATCAAGACTAGAAAATGGTCTGGGGACACAGCTCAGCTTGGAGGCTCTGTGTTCAATCCTGTGCCAGAAGGAAAGAAGGCAGAAAGAAGGAAGGAAGAAAGGAAGGGAAAAAACAGTAAAATAAAACAGATGGAACCTGGGCACAGTAGGTAGACAGTCAGGTGGGTACTTAGGTAGAGAGCTGGTGACCTACTAGGTGGAAAGATAATAGGATAGTCGTGTGTAGCAGACAGATGGTAGATTAGACAGAATAATAGAATGGACACGTAATAAAGCACGTGGTAAGGAGGTAGATCTAACAGAAAAGTGGCTGGGTGACAAGAGAGTGATACGAGCTAAAGGATAAAGTGGTTGATAACACGGAACCGGTGGATCTGAATAACCAGTGAATGGACATGAATAAGACAGGAATAGATACAGCAGGCCGTCGATCTGCAAACAGGCAACCAGCAGGAAGTGGCTCCGAGAGGTGGGTGGATGGAACAGATACTGATGCCGTGGATGGACAGATGGAGGCACACGTGATGGGCCACTATGTCCCTAATCAGGCATTTAAAGATGAAACATTTCTTGAGCATCTGCCAAGGTTTTAGATCAAAATTAAGGTCCACGGGCATCCACGTCCGCCCCTCTCTGTCCCGCGGGGTCTTTCGTCCCGCCCTCTCTCTGACCCTCCTCGCACGGCCTCCATGTGGCCATACCCAGGGCCTCTCCATGCTAAGGACACCTGCTCCGGTGTGAGTCCTGGGCCCACCCATGATTAAACCCTTAGCTACATCATGTGATGCCAACCTGTTGTCATGGCACTCCGGGAGTCTAGGGCAGGAGGATCATAAATTTGAACCCAATCTAGGCAGCTTACAGTCTTAGCAAGCCCCTGTCTCAAAATCAAAATGTAAAAAATGGGCTGGGGATATAGCCAAGTGTGAAGGCCATCGTTAAAAAAGAACAAAACTATCTCATTTCTTGCTGCTAAAATTATGTCCATTTTTCAGTGGGTAACTGGGCTCTCTGAAATTTGTTACCTAGTTGATTCTTTTAAAAAGAGTCAAAGATGAAAACTCCTAAAATGTAAATGTTGGTAAGTTTGTGCCTGAACACACGGGCATTCGTTTTGCTGCATGTAAAACTTTTGGCTCTCATCTTGTGATTTTCCAGAGTACTTTAAATGTGTTACTCCGCTTTCTTCTGAAATAAATCCCTCTGTCTGAAAAAATAAAAAACCGAGGCTAACGGAATGTTCTTTCCACATAAACTATGCTCTATTTTGCCTAGATTGTCAAAGAATGGTAATTTTACTAAAATATCTCAATTTCATTGGCTCAGTTGACAGTCCCGGGGTGACGACGTGCTATTTTAATGTAAAGGTTCAGATCCATTTTTAATTGAAGCACTGCCTGCTGTGGGCCCCGGGGTTCTTACCGTCTCTGGTTCCAACCTCACAATTCACACTCCTATCAGCAGTGGTCTTGGCTCTTCTCAAGCTTCGGTATGTTTTGCTTTCATTCGTTCATTTATCTTCCTTTTCTGGTTGGTTCGTTTGTTTGTTGGTGTTCTACTGGAGGTCTTCACACTCAGATATGTTCCCAGCCCCTTTTGCAATGTTTTATTTTGAGACAGGGTCTCCCTCGTGCCTCAGCCTCCCAGAGTGCTGGGATCACATGCCTACATTAGACTAGAGCCCAGCTTTTCATTTTTATGTAAACGTTGCTGGTGGGTTTTGAGGGGCGGGGTAGAGGACCCGGTTTCTCTTCCCATAGGTTCAGGAAGGTCCAAACCTGTTGGCTCCGCCACCACCGCCACCTTACAGACTTCCTGATGGCCACTTTTCAACATTCCGATTATTTCATGTGTTGAATCTTGTCTCAGTTATCTTTTCATTGCTGTGACTCAATACCCGACATCCACTAATTTAGGGGAGGAAAGGTTTATTTCAGCTCACAGTTTCAGAAGGTCACGGTCCATTCAGGGGCGGTCAGCAGCCATGAAAGTACATGGCAGAGACAGAGGTGGAGGCAGCTTCTCATGACATCACGCATGGGAAGCCGAGTCAAGGCAAGTCTAGACTCGTCCTCCAAGGAAGGCAGGAAGCAGCTCATACATCCTTCCAGGTCTCGTCCCAGGGATCAGCCCCTCCTGGATCCAGGTGTGGAAGGTGTGGTAAGCCCCCACTACACACCTGTATTCTAACTTACATGCCTGTAATCCAATTTACATGCCTGTAATCCACCCCTCTAGACTAGACCCCAATCTCCAACAGCACATGGTTCCATAGACAATCTATAACTTTCAAATACATGAGACTTTTGGGGGGGACATTCCAGATAAAAACCACAATAAATCTCAACCATGGGGTAGTTTCTTTGAGAAGTAAATAATCCAACATGAATTTTTGTTTCATCTACCCAATCTAATATGAATTGTACTGAATACATTAGGCAGCAGAAATTTGAAGCTGGGTTGACTAGTCTAGTTTTGGGGTTTTTTTCAACTTGCAGTGCTAGGATTTATGCTAATGTTTTTTCCTAATTATGTCATCTCTCAATTTTTTCTTAATAAAAGGTATGCTATGATAACTTGACAGGTTCCTTCACATTTTTGGAGGGTTTGGTATCCTTAGAAATGCCTTCTCCTGAGTCGTTGAGAAAGAATTCTTTGTACAAACCCACACGGTCTGTGTGCCTGTGGGGGTTTGTCTTTGATGGTTAGTTATCAGGCAGGACTCAGCCCATTTCGGGGGCAGGTCTCCCATGGATGATCTCAGGAGTCTCCTGTACCCCTGGAGTCCTGGTGTCTTTGTCAGCTTTTCATTGTGAGGACACAATGCCCACAACTTAAGGGAGTAAAGGACTCCTGTAGCTCACAGTTTCAGGAGGTCTCAGCCCATTCATGGGCGGCTGGCAACAGCGGAAAGCGTGTGGTGGGGGACAGCTGCCTCTGGCATCTCAAGAGGAAGAATCCGGGTTTGGGGAACAGCTGTGGCAAGAGTGTGTCCCTCCAGGCACACATCCGGTGTCCACCACCTGCTCAGTAATTCTTCCGGGCCCTGCTTCCCAACAGTATTCAAGGTCCTTGGGTAATCCACAACTTCCAAACACTTAAGGCTTTTGGAGGGGTCATTCAGACCCAAACTCTAGCACCATCTTTGCAGTATGATCAACTCACACGCACACAAACTGACTTGGAGTCTGTAAAATCTGTCCGCTTCTTTCAAAACTGACAGCCTCGTTTCTTCCCCTCACATAACAATGCACAGCTGAGTTCTGTCCACTGTGATGGCCCACACCCTTGCCTGCGGCTGAACTAACACAACAGCCCCTCACGTGGGCTTCTGCGGTCACCAAGTGCTGTCTTTCAATGTATACTTCAATTTCATCAGCCAATGTTTTATTGAGTATTTCTGCATCATTACTCAAGATTGACAGCCCTCTGCTTATGGTATTTCTTTAATTTCCCGTGGTAGAATTATTTTTTTAAATGAGATTCTTCTGTTTTTGAGAAGTTTAAATAGCTTTGCTGCTATGATTTGAATCTGGAATGTCTCCCACAAGCCTCCACTACTTGGGTGTCATGGATTCTGTGTGCTGTTAAAAGGTGGGGCCTGCTCAGGAGGCATGGCTTATAGGGGTGCAGTGGAAGCAGATGTGTGGTGGATTACACACTGCATTACAGGCATGTGGTAGTTCAAGGGTATGCAGTAGGTTAGGGTTGTGTGGCACATGACTGGGCGTGTGGCCTAGAAAGGACAGAACACTGAGGCTGGAGGACCATGGGGACATGACCTGGAAGGGTATACGCCAGTTCCACCCTTCCTCCCTGGCTGGGCTTCCCATCTACATGCCATGAACAGCCTCCTCCAGCTGGGCACTGCTGTGTCCTTCTGCTATAGCCCGCTGCCCATGAATAGACTGAGACTTTCTGAAACGGTAAGCTAAAAAAAAAAAAAATCTTTCCTCTCTTAAGTTGAGAACGCTGGGTATTCAGTCACAGCAATGAAAAATAACTAAGACAATTGGGGTTGTCTCAATACTGAGTCCCCAGTGTACCTGCTGAATGTGGGGGGCCAGGTCCTGCCAGCCGAAGTTAGCTCCTTGATTATATCTGCCTCATTTATTCTTGTCCCCTGGGGTTAGCTGTTGCTGTTGGATCAGCTCTGAGTCCTGACTCTCAAATGTGTATATGTTTGATCAAAACAATCAATCTCTCTCTCTCTCTCTCTCTCTCTCTCTCTGTTCTGGAGACTGAACTGAAAGGCTTCACCCTGAGCTACATCCGCAGCCCCTCCTCTTTTACTGTTTAGCGACAGCATCTCACTAGGTCACCGAGCTGCCCAGGCCAGTCTCCCGCTTGTGATCCTCCGGCCTTGGCCTTCCAGAGTACTAGGATTACAAGCCTGTGCCACCCGGCCCCGTAAAATCATCTCTCATACTTGAAGATTTCTGATTTGTGTCTCTCCTCTCAGTGGTTTCAGAGTTGGTGTATCTGCGCGTCTAGTTCTTTTCGTCCTAGAATTACTTTACCTTTCATGAAGGCATTTCTAATATTTTCCAAAATCTTATTTCTTAACTTCCCTGATTCATGAATTTCTGTTTTTAAGCTTTACTGACCCCTCCATCTGCAGAGCTTGGTGAGTCTCTCTCTGTATTCTTCTCAACTTATTTGCTTTTTTTTTTTTTTTGGTTTCTGTTCCTCTGATATATTATAAGAACTATTAATTAATTCCATTAATTATCTCTTAGGTGATACTTGAGTTATGTGGCACAGATTCTGATGGGCGGTGTTATTATTATCATCATTAATTTTATATAACGAAGATTTGAGTTTGACTTTGTCCTAGAGTGAAAATCGCCATTTTGCTTCATCTCGTGTTTCGGCACACACAAGTGATTGCAGGTTGTTGCTTTGTTTGTTTTCTGTCTTTAAAATGAGTTTTCAACTCGGTTCCCTGGTAACCAGGGAAACAATGAAAGTGTGTCACCCAACAGCTCTGACAGGCAGAGAGCTTGATGGGAGAAAACTCCCGGCCACACTCACACCTGTTTCTCTGCTGCCCTATTTTTTCTCTCTCTTTTTCCCCTTTTCTTTACACTGAGGATTTAACCCAAGTCCTTCTCATTGAGCTACATCCAGCTTTTTTATATTTTTGTTTAGTTTGAAACAGGATGTGTGTGTGCACGCATGTGTATGTGCATGTGTATGCATGTGTGTGTGTGTTGAGCTACATCTCCAGCCCTCTTCTATTTTCAGTTTTGGAACAGGGTCTTTCTAAGTAAGTCTCTAAGATGCCCAGGCTGGGCTTGAACCTGCAATGCTCCTGCCTCAGCCTCCCAGAATACTGGTTGACAGATGTGTGCTGCCACGCCTGGATCTGCCCATTCTTGTGAGTAAATGATTAAAAGATGCTTAATTCTAGATTGATAATATTTTAAAACATAGTTCACTCTTTCTAAGTATTTATGCAAAGTATGGGAAATAATAGTAACTATTCAGTTCATATCCACTCCGTCAGAACTGAATGATTTACAAACTTTAGTTGTGAAATCTTAAATCACCAGCAACAACTGGGCCCTAAGATCAAAATCCTATCCTGGAGGTGAACTCCAGCCTGGCGATCTGGTGACTGTGGTACCAGCTTCCTGTCACGTGAAGGTCGTGATTCCAGCAGGAAGGCCCCTGAGTAGCTAGTACACACCCTGTGAGAGTGAGGACGGGGCCAGGGGGCTGGCCCCAGAGCAGGGCTCCATCACTGAGGCCAGATGCCTGGCTCGGGAAGGACACGGCGCAGTGTAGGCTCCGATCCGGACAGAGGTAAGGCTGGAGAAAGAACATATTCTCAGGGGGTAACAGGCATTTCTGGTGAGGTATTATGTAATGTGGCCATGGAGAGTCAGGCTGGAGTCAAGCAATGTGGAGATGGCTACTGAGATTTAGGAGCCAGTGGGAACCACCAGGGCTCAACTCTGTGCAGCCTGTACCTCCAGGTGATGCACCGTCCTTCTAGAAATCTGCTCCTGGATAGGTACTGTTAGGGAAGAAAGGATGAGGAAGGAGAGAGGGAATGAGGGAGGAAAAGAATGAAAAGTGACAAGGAGATGAAGGGGACAAGGAAGGGAGGTGAACGAGAGAACAAATGAAGAAACAAAGAGAAGGAGAGGGAGAGAGGGAGAGAGAAAGAAAGGGAGGCAGGAGGAAAAGGAAAGACAAAAGAAAAACAAAGAAGGAAGAGAAGGGAAAGGAGAGGAAAAGAGTCTGGTGAAGGCGGCGTTGCCAAGGTCTCGTGGAACCCTGGCGTGGACCCATCACCCCGTGGACTCACCGCGTGGACGCGCTTGGTGTGGCGCGGCCTCCGCAAGCCGCTCCTGCTCGAGGCTGTCTTCCACACTGTCCCGCCAGGATCGCAGCACCCTCGGAGGTGGTTCTTTTTCTTCTTCTAATTTCACAAATGAAGAAATGACAATAGAGCAGAAACACGAAATCTGCTGGAAAAGAAAACCCTGAATACACAGGCAGGGCGAGGACCTCGTGAACAGAATACCAGTCACCCCAGACATGATGTCAGGAATGAACACAGGTGATTACATCAGACTGAAAGGCTTCTGCCCAGCAAAGGAAACAATCGACAGAGTGCACAGGCTACTCCTGGCAGCAGGGAACTTTTGTCCGCTACTCCTGGCACACAGGACTAATATCTAGATCACACAGAGAACACAAAAAATTAGAACCCCCAAAAGTAAAAGACCTAATCAGAAAGTGGGCAATGGATAGGAACAGACTTTTCTCAAAAGGAAAAGCACAAATAGCCAATGAGTACATGAAAAAATGTCCAATATCTTTGGTCATTAGAAAAATGCAAATCAAAATAACACGTATTCTTACTCCAGTGAGAACAGTTACCATTGAGAGATCAAAAGCAACAAATATTGGCGAGGGTGTGGGGGAAAAGGACCTTTCTATATTGTTGGTGGGACAGTCAACTAGTACAATCACTATGAAAATCAGTATGGAAATTCCTCAAAATTTTGAAGTAGAAATTTCATATGATCTCGCTACACCTGTTTGGGGTATCTTTCTGAAATAAAGACGTCACATTACAGCAACCCATGCATAGCCATGTTCATAGCCGCACAACTCACAAATTTGAATCATTTGTAGGAAAACGGATGCAATTTGAGACCATAATGCTTAGAAAATTAAATCCAACACAGAAGGGCAGGAGTTGCCTGGCTTGTCTTATATGAGAACTCAAAATATATATAACGGAAGGAGAAACAGAGAAGGTACGAAATGGGGAGGAGGGCTTTAAAACAGGCAAAAAGAAAAAAAAGAAATACTGTGAATGATTTCTAAGCGCTTTATCCACATGAGCTCATTTAGCTCTTAATACAACACAGAGAGCCAGGTAGCTCGATTGTCCATGCTTCTCAGGGAAGGAGGGGACACAGATACTGTCACTGGCTGACTTCAGAGCAGGTGTGAGGAGTGGCCAGGGTCAGCCCAGTTGAGTGTAAGCCTCCCAGAAAGGAACTCCCGAGAGCCTGACATCCTCCCTCAAGCCCTGGAGTCGTCATCCCTTTCCTTGTCACTGGGTCACAGTATCCAAAACTCAGAACCAAAAAAGGGAGACAGGCTCACTTTAGCTCACTGCTTCAGGATGTCTGGTCCTTTCGCGGAAACCTGACAGTGGCGGAAGGGCCTGGCAGAGGCCTCGCTGGAGAGACGCTGCTTACAGCGGCCCAACAGGAAGCAGAGAGAAAGAGGAGGGGCGGAGCTAGGGAAGGAGGAATCCCTTCCAGGTCAGGCCCCAGTGATCCGCCCCTTCAGTGGCAGATGCCAGCGGTCTGCTCCTTCCAAGGATGCCCTTGTCTCTTAACAGCGCAGGAAATTGGTGGATCGACCCTGTGACTGAAACCTCTTCCGCACATGTGAGGGTTTCAGGGGCGTCTAGATCCCAGCCGTGATATCTCGCGCAGCCTCCAAACAGCCCTGCGTGAAGATCCCCCGCCCGTGGCAGCTCAGTTCTGAGAGTCCGCCCCGGAGGGGCAGGGGGAGGTGGTGGGCTTCTGCTGCTGTCCTCTGGCGCCCGACAGAGTTGAGTGGCCTTGAAGTGACACGGAGTGGCCGTCTACCTCCCCCCCTCACTGCCCCACTGTCAGGCCTCCTTGTCCCCCACAGAGCGGGCCCATTTCGGCCAGCACGCTGCTTGGCATGCGTTCTTCCATCACTGTCGTGAATTTCTGGCTTTCCTCTCGCTCTGCTCTTCATCCCTGGCCCTTGTTTTCTTTCCTATCGGTGTTTGTGGTCCTGGGTTTCAAGTCCAAGGTGTTTTACACTCAGCTACGTCCCCAGCCCTTTTATTTGTTTATTTAATTTCTAGCTTTGAGACAGAGTCTCACTGCACTGCCCAGGCTGGGATCACGCCTGCGTCTCCTGCCTCAGCCTCCCACGGTCCTGGAGCTGCAGGCCCACACCCCTAAGCCTCTCTCCTTTAAAGGCAGGTTCTCACTAAGTCACTAAGTTGCCTTGCCTGGGCTTGAACTTGTGCCTCAGAGTGCTCAGATTGTAGGCCTGAGCCATCTGTGCCCAGCTCGGTCTTTGGTCTTTAAATATAGAGGCAGCGGCCACTGCTTCGCATCCCAGGGAGCGCTCACAGATGGGGCAGACACAGCCTGGCACCCTGCCCAGCATTCCTCGCGTCCCCACATCTCTCAGAAACCACCTTTCTATCAATTCGGAAATCTCTCCTCTCCGACGACGGTGTCACCAAGTGCCATCCTGTCCACAGATCCACTTGCCAGGCATCGCTTAGCAACGGACCCCGGAGCACTGCCAGCTGTCTTTCCATGCCGACAACCTGGATTTCACAGACGTTGTGCTTTCTAGAAAGCCCGCAGGTCAGGCAGGGTGACTAGGAGTGGCCCGGCCCGAGGCAGACGGGCTGATGGCTTCCCGGCATGTTTTGAATGTTCTGATTGTGGCATGGCAGGCAAAGACAACTTATTTTTAATCGCTGGCTGTCCGTCAACCGTGGGTCCACGTTCCCGAGCTCATCATGCTGACAGCACAGCGCACTGCCTAGGTGGCTCGGGCCCACTGGGTTCCAGGTGCATGGAGAGCTGGCTGACCCGCCCAGGGCCTGCGGGGCACATGAGCAAGGTCTGCTGACCATGTCACCCCGGAGAATCCTCCATGCTAAGAGCACCGAGGTATCCTGTGGGTGAGGCCAAACTCCAGGCTCCAAGGGACTTGGTATGTCTGCTGGTTCTCTTGCCTGACTGGTGCCGCGGGGAGACAGAGGGCCGAGTAGTAGAGGGCACATGGCCTGGAGGCACCAAGGCTTGAAGGGAAAAATTGCCCCTCACTTGAATGCATCCCTCAGGTTATTCAATGCATGTGACTTACTTTAAAATTCGTCTAACAAGGCCTGGTGGCACAGGCCTATGGTCCCAGTACTCCGGGAGGCCGAGGCAGGAGGATGGCAATTTCCAGCCCATCCTGAGCCATTTGGCAACCTAGCAAGATCCTGACTTGAGATCGGAAATAGAGGCAGGCTGGGATGGGGCCCAGTGTCCAGGCTCTGGACAAAGTCCCCAGTGCCCACGAGCTAACAATAGTTACTACTATTACAATGTTCTAGAAACTTTGGGCAACCCTCCTCTCGTCACATGTGCCTCTCATGAAAGAGAAGGACAAGGCAGTTTCCAGGGACCACCGGCTGGCCACCCAGTCACCGCATCGCCAGCCTGGAGGGAGCGCGTGTGGTGAGGAGCTCCGCAACGATGTCCCCTCCCCTTTCTGGCTACTATGCAAATGTGGAAGGCTCCGCTGTGGGTCACGTGCTGAGTGCACAGACATGTTCCCAGGGTGAGCCTCAGCTGTCCCTGGTAGCTCTCAGGCCCTGGCATTTGCATGTAGCTTGTCTTCTGAGTAATAGAACCAGCGAAGGGAATCGAATTACAAAGAGTTTAAAAATAGGATTTTGAACACGCATGCCTATTTTTTCCTTCCATTTCTCTCAACCATCGTTTGACCTGGACCCTCAAAGAGTTCAGGAAAGAGAAACAGAATCTGTTACAAAATACCTTCGATGTCCGATCTCCGTGTTTGTATCTCTTCCTCCTCAGTCCCTCCCGCCCCCCGCCAGGACCAGATATACGGACGTGATGCACACTTTCCTCCTCTCCCTCCCTCCCTCCTCTCTCTCTCTCTCTGGGGTGCTCTGGACGGACCCCGGTTCTTCACGCTAACCTACATCCCCAGCCCTTCCTTGTCTTGAGCCAGGGTCTTGCTA
Organism: Ctenodactylus gundi; assembly: GCA_004027205.1. NCBI lineage: Eukaryota > Metazoa > Chordata > Mammalia > Rodentia > Ctenodactylidae > Ctenodactylus > Ctenodactylus gundi. The sequence goes on from PVKB01004445.1 coordinate 105,273, forward strand.
AGAGGCACGTGCCCTGCACCTGCGTCATGGGATTTCTCACAAGGGCACCCCAGGGCCACACAAAGATGGCCGTGGACTGGTGCCTGCTGGAAAGAGAAGGGGTCACCCTGGTGAGCAGGAGCAGGGCAGCCCAGGCACACAGGGGTTGAGGGGGGGTGTGTCAGCTGGGAGAGAGAGGGACACGCTTGTCAGCTCGAGGGCCGATCCTTAGCCACACACAGCCTACTTCCAACCCTTGATGAAAATTTCTCTAGAATGTTCCTGGGCCAACTGAGTCCACCCAGCCTGAGGGACAGCTCAGATGCCACCACCAAAGCAACCAGCCCAGCTGGTAGGACTGGGACTGAAGGGCCACCTGTTTGGACATTTCTGACGGTCCTGGTGACCCCTGAGCAGGGAGTGAAGCTATAAGGAGTCGCTGGGAAATGCGGGGCAGCAGTGTGGGACCGGGGTCTGTGTCACAGGACCCCCTCGGTGGGTGTAAGAGGTGGGATCACAAGGTACAGAGGATGTCCAAGTTATAAACTTCATTATAGTAAGAGCCATATGACCCCAGATGAACCTCAAAATGCCCCCTGGCTTCAGACAGGCTCCTCCTGTTAGTCTCGCCATGTCCTGGGGCACTTCTAGGAGGCTTCTTTCCCCAGTGTCTTCACCTGCTGGCATGGCTGCCTCTATTTCCTGAATCTATTCAAAACCTTGCATGGCCATTTCACCTTTGGAGAAGAGCCGGACGGCACAAGCGTCCACAGGGTTGAAGAGGACGCCTGCCATGTTTTAATTTGACAGGAATGATACAAGAAAATGGCCTGAGAGAGACAGGTAAATGGTGTCATCCTTTGTCACGACAACAGCTTGTGGGACACATCAGTTCCAGTCCTACCACGCTGGCTTTAAAATCAATGCAGAAAATCTCATGCCCGGGTTGGGCTTTAGAGCTGCGGAGGGTTGTTGAAAGTCACCACACACTTATTGAAGTGCTTCACTTCTGGCTGTCAAACAGCCCTGTCTGTCTGTCTCTGTTTCTGTCCCCTCCCCCTTCCCTCTGTCCGTTGGTGGTCCAGGCCCTTCATACAGAGTTACCTCCCAGGCCCATTTTTATTTTTGATTTTGAGACACAGTCCTACTAAGTTGCCTACACCGGGCTGAAACCTGCAATCCTCCTACCTCAGCTTCCCAGAGTGCCGAGATTACAAGCCTGTTACCTCTAGGAAACCACTTGCAAAAACAGAATTAGAAAGCTCCAGGCTGCCCGCCCAGGGCCCCGCTCTGCTGGACAGGGAGTGGTCCTGGCATCCTCAAACTGACCTGCAGCTATCGCAGCAGAGTTGCGCGAGGACACTGCGGTCTCTCTTTCCCACTTTCTCCTGCTCCCTGGCCTCAGAATAGCCCCAGCTGCGGTCACTGCCCCACGTGGCTCGAGAGGCAGCAGATGATCCCAGCTCTTCTGCTGCTACTTTGTCCAAGCGCAGCATCACCCCAGCTCCGGTTCCGGCATCTCTGTCTCCATCCCCGCCCCTTTTCACCTCTGTCCAAGCTCTCAGTGCTGAAGTTCCTCCCTGCGGCCCCAAGACTCGCTTGCCTCCAGCTGAATTCCCGCCCCCAGCCCGCTGCCACCTGCCCCACCCCTGTCACTGGGGGTCACACTGAGCCCCGTGGGCTCCGCCTCCCCTCAGCCTTCCCTTGGTCCTTCCCTACTGCTTCCTGGCTCGGCCTCCCCACGGCTCCCCACCCAGTCCTGGTTCTCCTTACAGCCTGCTGTGCTCCCCCTACAGTGGCCCGCACCCCGGGTGTTAGGTGCTGGGGTGCTGTGCTCATCCGCGGTCCCCTGGGGCAAGCCGGGCCTGGCTGGAGACGTGACCGGCTCCCCGCCCCCCTCCCCCATGGCCGGTTCTGTTGTTTTGCTTTTTCTAACTCTCTTAGGACAAAGATGGGTTTGATAATATCCGTCGTCTTTCCAAATCCAGCGCTCTGACTTCTCCGCAGCCAGCCTCACTGGGGTGTGTTCACAATTTTTACAATGTCCTCTTTTCACTGTACTCAAGGTTTTTCCTCCGATGCTGCCTTACACGCCCGGTAGAAGTTTGCAAATTGCTGCATGTGCGCGTCTTTAGCGGACGCATTTCTCTTACGTTTCATCTCTTTTATTGATTTACAACTTGATTGTGCTGTGGTCACAGAACGTGGCCCACTCTAATTTCATTCTTTAAACTTCATTTAGACTTATTTTGTGACACCATGCCTGATATTTATGTAAATTTCTCCTGTCATAATGACAATAATGGTCCTCAAATTATTGAGCCATTTTTATTAGATGCCCATTAAATGCAGCTCATTGATTACATGGTTCAAATATTTCTTTTTGTACTAAATATTTTATGCCTGACCTATCGATCTCTAACAATGTCATTGGAATACACTTTAAGTATACTAGTAGACATTTGCATATATCTTCATATAATTCTGTCACTTGTAAATATATACTGCGGGGCTATCACATGGTAAACATTTAGATTGTTATAAACTTCTGGGCAATTGAAACTTAAATCAAGACACAGCAATCCTCTTCGTCCATACAAACAGACCCCCTCTGGGCTTTCTCTTTGGGATTAGCACTCTTCCTTCGGGCAGATTTCCTTTGGTTGTTACTGGCCCAGTTTAAATTTTCCAGCTAAATCCCTGAGTGCCTGCCTCTAACACCCCTAGGCTTTGAGGGTCTCTTGCCAAAGTCGTGTCCTTTTACTTTCTAATTCCTGTGTTGTGGTTTGAATCTGGAGGGTCCCCCGAAGTCTCTTGTGTTTGGATGTCATAGGATAACTGTGGCACCCTGCACTGTTGGGAGGCGGGGCCTGGCTGGAAAGGGGCAGGTGCTTGGGGCTTGACCTGGAGAGATATGTCAGTTTGTTGAGATTGGGAGGTGCCCAGGGCAGCACTCTCAGGTGGGTGTTGTGGACTCCTGGGCCAGGAATTCAGAGAGGGGCACTCCCCCTAGTGGTGGGAGGGCCAGCCTGGGCAGCCTGAGCTAAGTAAATGCAGGAAGAAGAAACAGTGTTACAGTTTCTTTCTGGGAAAGGCCTGGTCCTGCCTGGGTCTCCCGACATAGGCGGGAGCTTTTCTCCAGTGTGAGACCTTCCTGACACTGTGGGCTATGACACATCTTCCCTCCCTTTAGCTGTAGGTGTCTGGCATTCTGTCACAGTGACAAGTTCAACATCCCGCCTGGAAATCTTCGTCTTTTACCTTGTACATGTATTCCTTATGGACTAGAACATTTAGATGTGTCTCCATTATCTTGTTTTGTGCATTATCTTTGTGTTTCTTTTAATTTCTTTATCTTATAAATTGACAATACACACACACACACACACACACACACACACACACACACACACTAAGTCTATTTCTAAGTGGGAAGACATGCCTCAAGTTATGAGTGCACCATTCTGCTGACACCGAGGGATGACCCCTCACTCCCCACCACGCACCAGCACTGCCACAGCCACTGTGCTTGCCCCAGCACCGCCCCCCCCAGGTCCCCCCACACTCTTCGTTCTTTCTGAGCTCACCCTCCCCTAAGCACCCCTGTTCTTTTTTCAACTACACAGTGGAGGAAAATATTTGCAAAAAGCACACCTGGCAGAGCACTGTGACCCAAGATCTATAAAGAGCTTCGTCCTGTGTGGCGCTGGGGTCCCACACAGGGCCTTCACGCCCCCTGCGGCCCTAGCCCCCCACCCCAGTTTTTACTTTGATTCTGAGACAAGGTTTCACTAAGTCCTACTTGCCCAAGATGGACTTGAACTTACACGAGCTCCCAGAGTGCTAGGATGACAGGCCTGTGTCACGAGGCCCAGCTATAAGAGACTCTTAAATCTGTAATTTAAAAAAAAAAATACTGATTAAAAAGTGGGCCCTGGGTGACAGCTTGCCCACCACCCAGCCTTGCCTTGCCCTGTGCTTCTCTGTCCCACTAGAGATGGACACTGAGACTGGGACCCAAGTGAGTCTCTCTAGTGCATAGACCATGTAAATACACCACAGCGCTCTCCTGGGTGAAGCCCAGGCAACCAGCCAACTGCTTGAAGCAAGATGGTTCCAGCTTGGGCTGCGTGGTAGCAGTGGGTGTGGTGAGAATGGGACTGTGGACACGCTGGGGACGAGGTGCCCGAGGAGTCTGCGTGGCATTAGTGAGGGGTGGGAGAGCAAAAGGGCCTAGGTAACCTCAAGGTGGGGACGGGAGAGACAGGGATGGCTGCAGCTGTGTGGGGAAGGAGGGACGCAGAGGGCAGCTGGTCATCCTGCACTCTGTGGGGCTGAAGCAGGAAGATCACAAGCTCAAGCTCATTCGGGGAAACTTAGTGACTTAGCGAAACCTTATCTCCCAATCAAAAACAAAAATGGGCTGAGAAAATAAAAAGGCTCTGGGCTTGACCCCCAGTGCCGCCAAAAATACAAAAACCAAAGAAGTCTTGACAATCTCTTGTTTGGGGAGCTCTTGGAGCCCACTTGAATTTCCTTACTGTTTTTTTTTTTTTTTAATCAGCAGCATGTGCAGTTGTTCTTTATTTTCTTTTCAATAGTTTCAAAATGTTTCATCGTCCAGAAATAATTTTTCTTACTAACTTTTCAGAGAGACAGATTGTAGCTGTTAGGGTCTGGATTTAAAATAACTCCCCATGGTCCCCTGAGTGTGGAGGGTGACTGGACCGTGGGGGTGCTGTGCTCCTGCATGGGTCCAGCCAGGGACGGGTTCCTGGCTGACTGCGCTGTCTGAAGGTGGAGCCTGGGCAGAGGAGGTCACTAGGGTGGGACCCGGGAGGGCGCGTTCTTGTCCCAACTCCTCCCTTTTCTCTCTGCTTCCTGGCTGCCACGGGGTGCACAGCTGTCCTCCACCCAGGCCCTCTGCCTCTGTCTCTGCCTCAGAGCCAATGGACTGTGGACAAAAACTGTGAGCCAAAATAAGTTGAGGGTGTCGGGTATTCAGCCCCAGCAATGGAGAAGGGCTAACAGTGTTTCTTAAATTGTATTGACTGTTGCACACCTTAATTTTCCCCCCAGGTCTTGGTGTTCACTTGTTACTTTCTCTCTTGCCTTTTCACTTGGGTGTTCTACTCTCTGGCTTTTCTGTCTGCCTTGCTTCTACATCCTGCAGCAGCCTGAAAATTCCTCCTGTGTTCAACTGTGGCGACGCCCCAGCAAACCTGGCCCATGGCAACCGCGTTACTCTTGGCTATGGGAGCTTCCCAAGTTCACCTTCTGGTTCCTCTTTAACACAAGCATTATGTAACACAGTTTTCTTTGTTGTTCATATAGGAGGTTTTTAAAGCAATTCTCTTATTACTCAGTTTAAATTTCTTTGGTTTCTGATTACAGAGTTGTGTCTAGAAGGAGTTTGTGATTTAAAATTCTCAGAGGCTTCCTCCAGAGTGGAATGCAAGGGATTCTCACTACTTCCTGTGTCAAAGGATCCCCACAACCACTTCCTGTGTCATGAGATTCCCACAACTACTTCCTGTGTCGTTGGCAGAGTGGAGTCCTTTACCATAGAATTATGGATCCACCACTGCTAGCTACTATTATCACTTTTGCTCTACTTGGTCACATGTTATAGAATCAGTAGTGTCCTCTTTGTACTCTTTATAACCGTGAGACCTTAAGTTTTATGTTACCTGCTAACCAAATCACTGGCTTTCTTGTTGGTTTATCTTCTATAGCAAATCTTTCCTAAATCCTTAAAAAAAAAAAAAAAACATGCAGCATATATATTTGTTTGCAGTGTATCTTTTCATGACAATTAATTGTTGGACTTTTTGTTTGATTTCATCAACAACAAAATCAGAAACTATCCATCCTTTGATAAGTTTGGGAGTTTTTTTACCTTTCTTGATATTACCAATGCCGTGTATTGTTTTGGGACCACGCACAATGCCCCAGGTGTGCCCTAAACCGGGCTTACACTGCTGCACAGTGCCGGGCATTGGATGCAAAGCTACGTGTTTGGACATACTGGCCATCTGTGTTCCTGCCAGGACACTGCATGGCGGGACTGGGATCCAGTGTAACTAAATTGATCTACCTTCATTTCCTAGTGAGGGATTGAGTTTTTGGCAAGTTGCACTAGGTAGGTGCTCCTGGAGGGAAACTCATGGCAGCCCTCAGCATCCTGACTGCTCCCTCTGGCTGGGGCGAGCCATCCTCTAGGGTCCTGTGCAAATGTGTCCCCTGAAAGGCCAGTCACGCCCACCCACAGGCCACCTGTCCTTCTTTCCCCCTGAGTCACTTCTCGTTGTATTCCTCCTGGGGTGACTCACCCTGGAGTCCTGGCACGGATGGAAATTTCCACCGTGCGTCCTCGTCCTCTGCTTTCAAGGCCATTGCCTTGGCTACAATTGATGGGCACTGCAAGAGCAAAGGGCCCAGGCGCCCTCAGACCAGCTTGTCCCTCTCCCATTTCAACCCAAAGCTCCCCGATGAACTGTGGTAAGATTAAAATATCGTGAGCCTGAAATGCAGGTGATGCACCTCACGTACTGAATGTGACCTGCACCTCACCGTCACCCTGGATACTCAGAGCACTTACGGGAGCCGGGATGGGCAAAACCACGCAGCACAAAGCCACGGTTGTAACAAAACCGTGTGCATCTCCTGTAATTTGTTAAACAAGTACTGAGCATTGTGACACCAGAGAGAGGCAGGTACATTTTCAGGTGAAGAAGACTTGGACGCCACGGTGCTGTCCCAGCCTTGTCACTCCTCTAGCAGCAGAGCCGGCTCTGGGGCAGCTCTGGGGAAGCACCGTACACCTCACCCAGCTGCATACCCACTACCCAGAGTGGGACACGGGTGGCCAGACACGCCCAGTTTCCACGGTGCTAGGAAGTCAAACCCAGGACATCGCACTTGCTCAGCAAGTGCTTTAACTGCTGTGCTATTCCTCCCGCCCCTTCATTTTTGATTTTGAGACACAGGCTCTCTGGATCACTGAGGGCACGTCTGCCTGGCCCTGCCCAGGAGAGAATTCCTAAAGAACCAGCCCTCTACGCAGAGGGTAAGTGTCCCCGCCCACTGTGACACTTCAATTTGTCAACCTGATTTACTTGGGGCCACCTTGGAAACCGGCAGGCCCACTCAGAAGTGTGACCTGGGCTCTCTCTGCTCCCTGCCCCTCCTCTCTGGCACTGCCCCCTGCCCTGCTTCCCCGCCACCAGGAGCTGAGTGCCTTTGCCCCGTGTGGTGATTTAGACCTGGAGTGTCCCCCAAAAGTCCAATGTACCTACGGATATCATGTACTGTCTAGAGGTGGGGCCTGACTGGAAGGGGCTGATGTTTAGGACTTGGCCTGGAGAGGCGTGTGCTGGTTCAGCCCTTCCTCCAACTCTGGTCTCAGTTCTGCCATGCTGCTGTGAGGATCTCTGTCTCTAGAGCACCAGCTCTGGCTCTGCCTCCAGCTGAGGCCCCACCAGATGATTCCACCATTTTCTAGCCACCCACCCATGAATGGACTATGACTTTCTGAAACTGTAAGCTAAAATAAATCTTTCCTCCCTAAAATTGCTGATGTTGAGTATTGAGTCACAAGTCACAAAAAAATAAAAATAAAAATAAACCTAAGGCATGCCACCACAGCTTTCCAGCATGATGTCATGGAGTCAGCTGCATAGGGACTGAACCCTCAGGAGCCATGAGCCACATGAAATCGCTCCTCCTTCAAGATGCAGGCATTGGGTATCGTGCTGCAGCAACGAGAGCTGTCAACCCAACCCCGGGCCACCGGAGTCACCTCCAGTGACCAGAGACTGCATTCTGCCTGCCCACTGCACCAACCCACCCAGTGACACAACTCGTTGCCATGAAGAACCAGGTGTGAATATGACATCACATTCTGGACGCTCTTCTAATATTGCAGCCCTTTCCAATAATTCAAAGACCGCGCTGGGCAAAATGATTCTTGATGGGACTAAAACGTTTGTTTCTGGAGCGTCTAGAGGGGAGGGCAGAACAGTGTGTGCTTGTTCAGAGCATAAAGTGGCCTGTAATTAACGGGAGAACTCAGCTCAGGGGACTGGAAGCAACTGTGTCTATTTGGGGTCTATTCCTAGCCCCTGAGATGGAGAGGACACTTACCCTGGAGCTCTTATTATATTATTTGATGGCACAGGCTGTGTCCACAGCTGAACATCTGGAGTGCTTTCTACATGTTTTCCATGAGTGTTATTTTCAGTCTGGTGTCCCGAACCTGCTGTTAACAAGCGGCCCTGAGAGTCGGGTCCTGAGCCTGGGCTGTGACCCTTCGTGCCTTAATCTGAACTCATGACCCAGGTCTTTTTTTTTTTTTAACAATTTGGGTGCTTTTTTTATCCATGAAAAAGGACCGGAAGAATGGCATAGCTATTAAGCTGCTTACCTAGCAAGCACAGACCCTGAGTTCAATTCCCCAACATCACATGAATCCGGGTGTTGTGGGCACGCCTGTAATCCCAGCACTAGGGAGGCTGAGGCAAGAGAATTGCTGAGAGTCAAGGCCCCCCTGGGCTACACAGTGAGTTCAGGGCCACCTGGGCTGCAGAGAAAGACCCCATCTCAATATAAATAAATACATAAATAAACAAAAAAATACATACATACATAAAAAGCCTTTTTGTTGCCTTGATACACATTCGAGAAATAAAAACTTCCATTTTGTAAGCTGATGGCCAGGAAAAATATCTTTGCAATATTATTGAGATCTACTTTTCAATAATTGTATACCTAAATGCACGAGATACAGCAATAAAAAAATGACCTGTTCATTTCTCTTAATTAGATGATCATATTCTATTGCAATACTAGTCTCCCTCAACCTACGTACAGGGAGCCAATAGGGTAAATGTAGAAGCGATAGTTTGATTTATTCATTTATTTATTTTGTAGCACTGGGGATAAACCAGTGCCTTCATACTGAGCTACATCCCAGCCAATTTTGTAGTTTTTTTTTCTGAGACACGGTCTCACTCTGTAGTCCAGGCTGGTTCTGAACTCACTGTGTAGCCCAGGCTTGGCCTCAAACTCATGGCAATCCTCCTGCCTCAGCCTCCTGAGTGCTGGGATTATAGGTATGTGTCCCTATGCCCAGCTTACATGGTTCTAGGAAGTCGAACCCAGGGCATTGCACTTGCTAGGCGAGTGCTTCAACTACTGTGCCCTTCCTCCAGCCCCTTGGCTTTTGATTTTGAGATACAGCCTCTCTGGATCACTGAGTTGCCTCAGCTGGATTCAAACTTGCCATCGTTCTGCCTCAGCCTCCCTGAGTGCTGGGATTACACACCTGCACCAGGGAGTCCAGCAGGCATGGAGATTTGCGTATTCATTTAAATGGCCTCTTCTGTATTCATTTAAGTGGTGGTGTATTAGTCCGTTTTCTGTTACTTTGTGTGTGTTTTGACTACGTGCTGCAGGTAAGTTTTCACGTTTTGACCTGATCCACGTCTAGGAGCTTCATACTCGAGACCCTGTACAACCCCTGCAGCAGGGAAAGTGTCGCAGGAACGGCTTCCTGACCTACTCACCCCAGGTGGGTCACAGCACAGGCTCAAGGAACAGCGGCACCGAAGTCCAGTTTGGTGAGCCAGTGAGTTCACTGGGGTTCATCACAGGAATGCGGGTGAGCGGTCGCCTGTGGAAGCCCAGATGGGGGCTTCCTAAAGGAGCACGGGTGAGGGGTCACTTACAAGCCATGGTGAGCCTTACTTATGATACTAACAACAAATCTCACCACCCTTGGCCCGGTGTCGCACCTGTGCTTTACCTAGCCAGCTCCTCTACGTGATTTCTATTCTGTGTAGAGGGGGGAAGTAACAACAAAACAGCTGCTTTCTGATGATCTCAAGCGACCCTGTACAGTACTTTCTGCTCTGGCCTTTTTTGCCAACCTGGACATCCGTCACCCAAGCACTGCCTTCTTCACAGCATCTCCGTGGCCCGTCCCCTCTGCCATCCTGAGCCATGCCTGTGCCAGCCGCTTACATCACCCCCACGTGGCGCTCCGAGTGCTGGTCAGCTCTCTGCGATGGAGGCCACCAAGCAGAAGGGAGGCCATCTAGTAAAGGACCACTTCTTGATTTCTTTTGTGAAAACCATAATTATGCGGATAGAACCAAAATATTCTTGTGAAACCACACAACTATCTGACTACTGCCACAATTCCAAAGCCCCGTAAACCGAAAACTAATTAAAACACCAAATCAGAAATGCATGCATTAACACTGCTTGGGGCTCACCGACCTGCAGTGCCAGCCTCTGTCTGGTTCTTAAGACGGAACATTTTAATTAAAATCTTGCTTCCTATAAGGCGTCAGGCAGTATCCTCCTTTCTGCTGAACTGACACAATAGCTCACTGTATAGCATTACTTGATCTCAGCAATTACCACCTTTGTCTAATAAGTTCTGCTCTTATCTGGATTCTAAGCTCCCCAAGGGCAGCATGAAGTATTTAGAGAAAGCTAGGTATCTTCCCCCACCTCATGGGACTAGAGGCAGGACCTATCCTCTTCTTTCGGGTTTGGCTAAGCTCCTGGGTCAGTCACTGGTGGGAGGCAGGACCACTGTCCTAAAAGACACACGAGCACCCACTAGCCACATGCCATGAAGGTCTTTTGATAGGTGGCGTATCAGTCAGTTTTCTGTTACTCTAAGAAATGACAATTAGCTTAACAAGAAGAAAGGTTTGCATTGGTTTACAGTTCGGGCAGTTCCGACCTATGGTGGGTCCTTTTGCTTTCGGGCCTGTGGGGAGGCAGCATGTTACGGTGGCCCCACACGGTGGAGCCAGCTGCCACCTTCACAGCAGCAGTGAAACAAAGAAAGAGGATGGTCCAGGATCTTCCTCCAGGACCCACTCCCCATGACCTATAGCTCCACAGTGTATGCTGTCTCCCGAAGGTGCCAACACTCCCCACAGTGACAATTTGGGACAAAAACGCCTTTTTTTAAGTACTTGAACTCGACATCAAGGAGCTACATCTCCAGCTCTTTTTTCTTTTCTCTTTTCTTTATTTTGGGACAGGGTCTCACTAGGTTGCTAAGTTGCCCAGGCTGAGCTCAAACTTGCAAGTCCATCTCAGCCTTTACAGGCCTTGGCACCATGCCCAGCTAACACATGAGTCTTGGGGGCACATTCCAGATCTATCTGTAGGTGACAGCCAGATCTCAGGGCATTCTACAGGCGAGATCTGCAGAAACAGGGTGAGTCAGGCCTGCACCCCAGCCTCTGGCAGTGCCCTTTGTGGCTGGAGGGCTCAGGGGGCAGCTAGGAGGCCAAGTGCTGGGCTTAACTCTCCTGACTTTGCTTAATCATCAACCCACTTGGCCAAATGTAGCATTTACCTAGCACCAGGGAGTTTTCCCGGTTATTTGCAGAAAAGCATTTTATTGCACTTTCCACTGCTGATGTGTGTGTACCTAGCAAGCTCACCGGGATCCCCTAGGGAGGCAGGAACCAGGAAGCAGTCCCACACCGAAAGCCTTCCCCAGATGGATGGTCATACACTCAGAAGGTATGGTTCCTAGGAAGGTCTGTCTTAAAATTACAAGTATCAGAAAATAGGCCCTCTTCTTCGTGGAATGGAGGGCTGGGGACAGGGAGGTGGTGGCGAATGGCTGCTCATGTGGCTCAGAGCAGAGCCAGGAAGGCCCAAACCCTTCCAGAGTTCTCCAAGGGCGGCGGAAGCTCATGATAGCACACCGCACACTCGAAAAATGTGTTAAGGTGGTAGATTTCACGTTAATCAGGTATTAGCACAACTTTTAAGAAAAAGTAAGGAAAAGAAAGCAGCACACTACCGAATATGCTTATGCGGAGTCCACATGTGTGACGTCCACATGTGTGACGTCCACCCACAGAGTGCAGTGTCTCGGTGTCTCCTGTGTCCCTGCCCAAGGAGGGGTGGTGCGTATGACCTACAAATGTGTCCGCTCCTCAAGGCCAGACTTTCCGGCCAAGATCTTCTCCCGGGGGTACGTGGAGGCAGCTGTCCACCCGCCGCCACGGAGGGCCCCGCGCCTCTCTGCGTTGGTGTTGACCAGCGTGCCCCACGGCAGTCGGACATTGTTCTAGCTCGCATCCCACTGGGTTTGCCCTAGTGCCTCCCTGTGCTTCCGTCTCCATCTCTCTCCTCCTCCGTAGGCTGCGAATTCTCCGACATCAAGGATTATAAATGACACATCTCGTAACCCCAGCCTCTGCCCCCAAGAGAAGTAGGCGAGTGAGCCACTGAAGGCCAAGGAGCCAGCTGGAGCCGTTGGTCAGACTCATTGGCTGAAGACGGCCTCGTGGATACAAAGAGCTCTCTCCTGGGCGTGGGTGGGCAGGTCCCGGACACACGGCCTTGGGGACTGCGTCTGGTTCCCGGCCCTCCTCTCTAGCACTGCCCTGCTCTGCTCCCCAGCCACCACGAGCTGGGCAGCGTTGCTACCAGTGCGCTCTCACCATGATGTGCCTGCCATGGGCCTTGTGAAAGGACTAAGCACCCTAAAACCCTAGCCAAATTAAACTTCTGCTCCTTTGTTTGTGGATGTCAGATTGTTATGGGTTGGATCTAGAACATCCCCAGGAGACTCATGCATGTGGGCATTGTGGGTTGTCTAGGGAACCGTGTGCTGTCAGCAGACGGGCCTGCTCTGGAGGGGCAGACCCCAGGTGAGCGGTGGAGGACAGGAGTGTGGCAGGAGGAGCGGGTCACCGGGACAGGCCCTGGAAGGACCCACGTGCTTCCTTCTGTGGGGACTGGGCGGGGCTGGACTTGGCGACGTCGTGGGCGGCTTTCTCCACCTCCGCCTCTGTCACATGCTTCCACTGTTGCCATCACCCCGTGGTGACTGCGACTTTCTGAACCTGTGAGCTAGAATAAACTTTTCCTTCCCTAAGTTGTGCATGTCAGGTATTGAATCACAGCAGCAAAAAAAAAAAAAAAGTAACCAAGACACAGGTGTGCTACTCACAGATACCATCGCCAAATGAGATACTTCAATTTTTTTAATTTGGTGCACCATGACCCCTAAGGTATGGATACAGTTATTTTTATTTTAGGTAACTTCTAAATTTTCCACTTGTCACACATCCAGATGCCTGGATTGAGATACCCACAGACCTGGCTCCCCCCGCCCCCCTCTTTCTGAACACTTACCGTGGGTACTGCAGCGGCGGATGTTCGGCCTGCCGGAGGTGAACTCCCTGGTTACATACAGGGAGGTCGGCTCTTCCGCTGGTCCGCAGCCCTGGCTGGGCACCAGGCAGACGAGGGCTACCGTGCAGCTGGAGGGACGGAGGTGGAGCTCCGCCTTGCTGCCACTCCACCACCCTGGAAAACCATGAGCACTCTCAGATGGCCACCTGTCCTGTCCCTGCTCTGCCTCTGTGCGTCCCCACATCCACCCTGGGAAAGCCTCAGGGTGAAGCACTCATCCTAGGAGGAAGGCCAGCGACTTCCTTAAGCAGGGAGGGTCTGAGGGCCTCTGGGGCTTTGTCCCAGACAAGCTCTGCTCGGAACAACAGGGCACGTTTCCTGTGTGGTGGTGGAGTTAGGCACACAACCCCCAGGCTGGGCGATGAGACGTTTGTGCTGCTGTGGCAAGACACCCCAGAATGTGTCTTTTGTTAGAACACAGGGGAATCCGCGCAGTTCTGGAGGCAGAGTCCTAGAGAAAGTGCGCGCAGCTGGCCGCCAGGGGGGCGTCCTGCTTCTGGATGGCGCCGACGTGCACGTCCTCCCCGCCCGGCCCGGGAGGGACGGGACATGCACCTTCTGGCCCGGCTGCTTCTCAGGGACTTTGCCACTTACCCCACCCTGTTGACAGATCTCGGAATTTGGAGAGGACATGTTCAAATTGTCACGTGTGTATTTGTGTCCGACACCCAGGTTCTCTCTGAACAGGTTTTAATTTTTTAACAAATTCCATTATGTTTACTTCCTCTTGTAGCCAGAAACTCAAGAAAAGATGTTTCAAAATTTTTTGATGTCACCTGTATGTCACAGACATCTGTGTTTGTTGGTTTGCTTACCGTGGGGCTGGGGACGGAGCTCGGAGCCTTTGTGCTGAGCTGCATTCCCAGCCCGTGGCTCCCCATTCCAGCTGGGCACCTGCCTGTCCGTCTGCCTGTCTGCCCGTCCTGGTGGCCGGATGCTGGCTCAGTACCTCCCGTTGCCTCCGGCATGACTGCGTCAGCCCTGATCTCCCGCCGCCTCTGGTGCCGGGACTGACTTGCCGGCCTTCTCATGTCTCTGTTCAGTCTGCAGTGACTCCGTACCAGTCTGCAGTGCCAGCCCCTTGCCATGCTCCGTGATGTATGTCTCCACCTGTGCCCAGGTCTGCGGTCTGGTGGGCACCATACACTCCTCCGCTGTCCCTGGGCATAGCCGCCTGGAGCACCCTGTAGGTACTAGAAGATGGGGCTCCTTCCTGCCTCTGCCAGAGACAAGAAAAAGTCTCCCCCGCTTCCTGTCTGGCCAGTCCTGTCTGCTGAGGTCAACTGTGTGCCCCGTTGCTTTCTGTGTGCCCACGGATTGTGCTTTTTATCTTACTAGAGTATAAATGACTGCCTGCACGTCCAGCCGAGGCAGAGCCCTGTGGCACACACACAAGCCCTCTCCGAGCGGGCAGAGGCTCACAGAAACAGGAGGATGCGAGACACCGCAGTGTCATCCGGGCCAGGCGAGGGCCTCGCTGCTGGGCGGAGCACACTGGGGTTCCGCACCCCTCTCACCGCTGAGGTGAGTGAGGGCATTGGACAGGGGGCGCGGGACGTGGGCGCAGAGCCCAGCGGGAGAGAGGAAGGAGCACCCCACACGGGGCACCTTGAGTCCGCTGGCAGACCCCGGCTCTCAGTGCAGGAGCTGTCCCAGCTGTCCCAGCTGAGGCCAGAGTGAGGGGACAGGAGGCGAGGTGCCGCCTGCCTTGCCCCAGGGGATTCCTCGGACAGCAGGGACCCGCCACAAGCCCAGCACGGAGGAGAAGCTCCCGCAGGGCGGGGAACAGCCACAACGCAGGACAGAGGCTATCAGATGACCCGCACGGCAGGCTGCGCACAGGGGGACGGGAGGCCATCTGTCGGGGGTCCTCGGGGTTAGGATGGGGGCCCGGGAACAGGTGGTGGGCCCCGAGGGGCACCGCGGGACGCATCGGACTGCAGCTGGGTCAGCCAAGGGCCGTGTAAGGGGGCAGGCTGCAGAGCCACGGCGCCAGCGATGCCAGGCAGACCCCGCCGTGGGGCTTCCCGGCCTTCCCTCCGGTGACACCCTTTCAGAAAGAGGAGACGGTATGGCTGAAAATACGGCATGTGTTCAAATAATTCTAAAAATGTATCGCAGGGCAAGATGCCTGGCCGTGAGGGTCCCTCACAGCCCTCGCGCGCCTCAGACGCTCGGCCCCTTTCTGCCCTTCCCGGAGCAGCTCCAGCGGTCCTCTCCTGAGCGTCTTCATCTGCCCCGCCGTGGCTGCCTCGGTGTCCTAACGCACCATAAAACACTGGCCTCTCGCGGTCATTTTGCCTGGGGAAAGCCAGACGTCCCAGGACGCCAGCCCGTGGCTGACGTGGGTGCGGATGCGCTGACTGGCTCCGGCCTGCCCTTCTGTTGGTTGGTGCTCGGCACCAGCAGTCGCTGGAGTTTTGATTCGCATTGTGGTGGTTTGGATCTGGATGTCCGCCAAAAGCCTCGTGTTCCTGTGGACACTGTAGGGCCAGGGGTGGGCCTGCCCGGAAGGGGTGGGTGCTTGGGTTTGACCTGGAGGGGCGTGTGCTGGCTCCGCCGGGCTGGGAGCATCTCTGCCCCGGGGAACTCGGGTTGCAGCTCCAGCTGCGGCCACGCCATGGGATTCCATTGTCCAGCCGCCCACCCGTGACCAGACTGAGCCCTTCTGAACCTGTGGGCTGTAACCTTTCCTCCCTGAGTAGTGGATGTCGGGTATTGAGTCACAGTGACCAAAAAAGTAAGACACACACTGTTCTTTTTTTTTTTTTTTTTTTTTTTTTTTTTTTTTTTTTTTTGAGACAGGATCTCGCTCTGTAGTCCAGGCTGTTCCTGAACTCACTAAGGAGTCCAGGCCGGCCTTAGATTCACGGCAATCCTCCTGTTTCAGCCTCCCGGGTGCTGGGATTACAGGTATGTGCCACCACGCCCAGCTTATACAGTGCTGGGGAATCAAAGTCGGGTACTTAGCGCTTGACTAAGCACTTACTAGGCAAACACTTTAAGTGCTGCGCCGTTCCTCCAGCCCTCATTATAAGAAAGGTTGAAAATATTCACCATAATTCTCAGTCACCGTGTGTGTGTGTGCGCGCGTGCGCGCGAGCACGCATGCACAAGCGCTTGTGCAGTAACCAAGGCTTCCAGAGGCAAGCCTCCCTCCTATGCCCTCGGAAACTGAAGTGAACCGTGGGGAAATCACCCATGGGGACCTCCAGGGAGAGCTGCGCTGACGGGAATTATCCCCCACGCGGCGGGGCCTCGCCCAGCACACACGCTCGTGACGGGACTGCGGTTGTCCTGCGGAGACCCTGGTCTTTCTTCAAAATCCATGAGTCTGTACCTCAGGAAAATAAACCACGTGGCTTATCAAAATACATCGTCAGGGAATTGTCTAGAAATCAGCCTCAAGCAAACATATCATTTGGTTCACATCAGCTTATGCTTTACAAAGGGTGATCAAAAATATGGTGACTAAATTATTTTTAAAAACCTTACAGTAAAAGTAACTGTACAGTAAAAGCCACAATGCCAAGAACAGTGGGACGTGTTGGATCAACAGGGAGCGTTTTGCATATTTTGTGGGAGTATTAATTGCAATGTGGCTTTTACCATAGTAATTTTTTAGATTTTGTACACTGTTTCCCAAGGCCCTTTTTTTTTTGAGGCAGAGTCTCACTCTGCACTCTGGGCTGGCTCTGAAGTCTCTCTTTTGGTTCTTGGTGCTGAATAGAACTTGGACTCGCTTAGCAAACATTGCACGCTGAACTGAATCCCTGGCCCCAGGGTCATTTTGAATACCTGCTTCCCGGCACCCAAGACAGGATCAAGTGAGCAGACAGAACTTTGGCATAAACGGAGTCGTGGGGGGAGGGGGCTGTGCTACCTACTGGAGGTCGAGCCCAGGCTTTCACGCACAGCTACGCCCTCGGTCTGCTTTTATTTTTGATTTTGAGCCAATGTCATGCTTGTTCGTGAAGTTGCCCAGACTGGTCTCAAAATCGCGATCCTCCTGCCTCAGCCTCCCAGAGTGCTGGGCCTGCATGTGCAGTAAATGCAGCAACTTACCACTTAGGACTTCACCACCCGTTTCCCAAGCTCGCAAGCGAAGCTCTTCACGTTTCAAGAGTGTTCCCACCGCCTTGCGCCCGGTGTGGCCACTGTGTGTGTTTCTGTCCCTGGCGACAGCTGCCGCACACCGAGGGCTCTGCTGCCCTGCCCCTCCCTGAGCTCGCGCGGGGGGTGCAGCTTGTTAGAGTGGGGCTCAGGAAAGCCTGGTCCCCTTGATCTCGGGGCTGCCCCTTCTTTCCCCGATCACAGCCGCTGCCACCCTCGGTACTCTGTCACAGCACCGTGCTTCCGGAACTCCCACCATCATGGACCGCGGCGAGGCCTGTGAAAGCCGCAGGCGTGTCAGATCCCAGCTGGCCGCGGGACGCACTTCCTCAGCAGGCCCGTGTCGCAGGCCGCAGGACCCACAAATGGGAGGGGAGGGGTGATCGCTGTCTACAGCACAGCTTAGCAATCTTTTTAAAAAAATTACAGTGAAAGGTACGTGGCCGTGGCTCCCTCACTTAGAAGCCCTCATCCCAAGGCCCCTGCCACTTCCCGCGGCAGCTCCGGAAGCCTCTGTCCTGAAGGTCTTTACGAGGTGGAATCAAAAATACAGTGACTGCTGCTGCCAAGTTTCATGTGACTGAAAGGCAGGCTCAGGAAAATACGGCCGTGTTTCCTCCCCACTTGGCCACTGGATCTGGTGCCGTGTGACTCTGGCTCGTCCCCAAGGTCAAAATGACCATGAAAGGTCAACGCTCCGAATTGATCCGGGACACCAAGGCAGCCAGCCATGGCAATGCACGTAAAGGCCCTCAGGAAAGGGGACTTCCAGAACTGCTGCCAGAAGCGGCCAGACGACAGGATAAATGTGTTCCAAGTGAGGGAGAGGAGTTGGAGAGGGATTCAGGGCGGTGTGGCTTGTAATATAAAAAAAATTTTAAATGATTTCAATGTTCACCGTAATCTTTGTTCACATGGCTACGCTCTATGTACAAGTACCTTCCCCAGAGCGGCAGCCTTCCAAGCTCCCAAGTCCCGACCACATAAAGCACCTTGTTCCCGCCTCGCCCAAGTCAGTTCTCTTGTCTACACTCTTTCTACGCCCTTGTCTAGAATATTCGAGGGACAGGCCTAGGCCAGCAAGGGGTTAAGACCAGGGCCCTGCCCGGCTCCGGGGAGCCTTTCTGCTCCCGCTGTTTCCGTGAGCTGGAAGAAGAGGCTAGACCAGGTCTTTCCTCGGTCCCCATAGAGAAGGGAACTAGAGAAAAGGCGACCCTGCAAGTTCTGTGCCTGTGACAAAGGGGGATTAGCCCGTCCTCCCTCCTTCCCCTCCAGACCCGCCCTCCCCTGCCCTGCCCCCGCAGGGGACCCTCGCTGGGCATCTCCAGAGTGAGCCCCTTCCCTGGACTCTGCTGTGATTCACCCCCTATGCCACTTCCCCTCCTGCAACCCCAGACCACGCAGGGCCTCATGGGGCCTCCTCGTCTACGGTGCTGGGCCATGTCTACCTTTTCTACCTAGCTCATCAAGATGACAAATTATGAGGAAAATTAGAGGTGGACCCTTCCAAATTCTTTTCAACATTTCCCCTCTTAAGGAGGACTGGACTCCAATTGTCTTTTGTCTGATGGGGGGACTGGGGGGATCCAGCCCAGGCTTTCACGCTCAGCTATATCCCTGGCTCATTTTTAGGACTTTTTTTTTTTTGTGAGATACAGTCTTACTAAATTGCTAAACTGCCCTGGCTTGGCTTGAAATAGTAATCCCCCTGCCTCAGCCTCCCGGAGTACTGGGATTCCAGAACTGTGACTCCCAGCCTGGCACTTCTCTGATGGTTTCCTTCCAAGAAAGCAGCAAAGTCTTTCAGAAATGTGGAGGATTGTTAGCATCTACTGTATTCATTGGACAATCGGGATGGTATTAAAAAATTAATATCTGCAAGTTGGGTTTCCGATACGAATCTGTGTGCTTTGACTTTTGGGTTTTTTTTTAAATTAATCTCTTGAATAATTCATCATTTATTCCTTTAGCCTTACTAAATATTAAAATAGGTTAACGTTAAATATTTGAAAACTAAATACAGGCTCGAGTCTCACCGAGTATATCCACAGGATGTTTCTGAGGCTACCGCCTGCCATCCATATTCATGCCTTCATTTTTCCTTCATGTTGTGGGTGTGGGGAGGTGTGGGTGTGGGTGTGGGCATGTGGTACTGAGGATGGACCCCAGGACCTTCACTGAGCTACATGCCCAACCTATTGATTGATTGATTGATTGATTGATTTGAGACAGGGTTTATTTAACTTGCTAAGCTGCTAAGTTGTTCAATTGGGCTCAAACTTGAGATCCTCCTGTCTCAGCCTCCCAGAGTGCTGAGATTACAGGCCTGTGCCCCTGGTCCCAGCTTGTACTTTCTAAGATGTGGTGATCTGGGGCACTTACCCTGGGTGAGCTGCTCATATGCTGCCCTGGGTGGCACCTGCTGGGTGGGACACCTGTAAATCGTGCCTTCACACCTCCAAGACACAAACAACATTATGACAACTTACCTGTGGGGCCCCGGGGCATAGCTCAGCTACATCCCTGCCCATTTTTATTATTTATTTTGAGATGGAATCTTATTAAATCACCTAAACTGAACTCAAACTTAAGATTTCCTGCCTCAGCCTCCCAGGGCACGGGCCCACCAGGCCCAGCTCAAATATACAATTGCAAAGTAAGTCATATCCACATGGGAGTACGTGTTGCATGGATAATCTGGGAATACTTAGATGAGTAATAAAATAATTACACACAACATTTATCCATTATAATATGTTTTATTAAAGAGTTGAGTAGTCAATTCTTCCACATCTTTTATTGGTGCAGATGAACAGGTTTCATTTGTGGAGATTTCTCCGAGCACATGGCTTCCTGTAACCTCCGTGCTGTTGCCCTCCGATCCCACCCTCCCCGGTTCCCGTGTGAGGCGTCCCTGTGTCACTGTAGTCCAAACGCAGTCGTGCCCCGTGCCCGCACTTCCACTCCCTCTGTCTCTCCCTCCGTCCAGATACAGTTTGTAGAACTGTCTCTTGACTTTATTTCAGGAAATTCCACAGATGACGTCATGATTCTTGCTCCGTGACACAGAGTAGCAATCACGTTCTGGTTGTAGTTCTGGGGTTTTTGGAGGAGGTTCAGGGTGACTTGGGGAACCATCATCCTGCCACAGCCGTACAAACCAGGATTGTTGATGGGCACCCTCGGGGCGATTTGCAAGTCACACTCAGACACGGTCACATGATCACCCACGATGAAATATCATTATTGTGGAAAATGCAAATGCAGCTCGATTTCATCATACAGCATAACTACTATTTAAGGAGCAATTTTCAGCTAAGTTAATGGTTGGGTCCAGAAAATATTTTTTTTAATTTCTTCTATTTTTAAAATTTCCACTCCTGGGGTATTTTAAAGTGAGACAAAAGAAGTGTTTCTCCTGGTCCCAACGACCTGCACAGGAACCAGCTGAAGGTTAGTTGTCCCTGGCTCTTTTTCATGAGAGTTGTGCAAAATCAAAATCAAAATTGAGTGGTAACAACATGTGTATCACAACACTCAAATATGAGGGCTGGAGGAGTAGCTCAGCAGTTAAAGCACTTGCTAGCAAGCCCCAAGGCCCTGAGTTCAATTCCCCAGCACCACGTAAGCTGGGTGTGGTGGCGCACGCCTGTAATCTCAGCACTTGGGAAGCTGAGGCAGGAGGATTGCTGTGAGTCCAAGGCCAGCCTGGGCTCCATAGTGAGTTCAGGACCAACCTGGACTACAGAGAGGAGACTCTGTCTCCACAAAAATAATAATAATAATACTCAAATATGCCTGGCGTGGCGCTCTGCGTCTGTAACACCAACTATTTGGAAAGCTGAGGCAGGAAAACCGCAAAAATCAAGGTCAGCTTGGGAAACTCAGCAAGACTCTATCTCAAAATAAAAATAAAATGGGCTAGGAATATAGCTCAACTTTCTCTGGATTCAATCCCCAGTCCTCCCCTGCCCCTAAATCAAACAAGCTAGAATTCTTTGGGAAATTTAATCAAACTCTTTACTTTTGTCAGAAAGAATTCATAATGTTGTGTTGACTATCCCCTGAGCACCTGCGAAGGGAAAAAACGGTGGAATCACGCCCCGAGATGGTCACATCTAATGCAGGCACAAGTCGAAGATCAATGTGACTGTCCATGTTGCACAATGTCCCTTTCTCGGTGTTACAAAACCCTTGTGAAACCTGTGCCTATTCACAGAGACCTTTGGACCAAAGGCTGGGACTTGGAGAGAAAGCCCAGGGTGGTGTGCGTGGCGGGGAAGCAGCCTTTCCTCACCACGACCTATGGCGCGCATGGCCTCTAGAAGAAGGATGGGACGGGCCACGCGCGCTGCCTCTTACCCCGGTGTCTCCACTTTGCATCCCCGCTGAGTCTGTTTTTGTACAGTTCTTCGTATATTCCAGTTTAGCCTCCTGTCTGAGGTGTAGGCGGAGAAGAATGTTTCCCGTTCCGCCGGTTCTCTCTTCACCCCGCTGTTGCCTCAGCCGTTGCAGCTTTTGAATTTAATACGACCCATTTGTTCATCCTGGGGATTGGATCTTTTTTCTGCTGAGAAATCTCTGCCCAACCTGTGACTTCCGGAGCCTCCTGCCATGTCCCCCGGGAGGTTCAGCACAAAGGAGACAGGTCGGGAGCCGGCGCGTGTGTGTTGAGGTGGGTGTACCCCAGCTCCACGTGCCCGCCGCCCCTGCAGGAGGGACTGGGTGTTTTCACAGTGGTCCTGGAACCCAGAGGTGCAAAGACGGCGCTGTCTCCAGGACCTCTGCAGGTCCCAACGCACTGCGTCACGCTCTCCCGAGATCCACCTCAGCCTGGGCTCAGGGGACAGATCTCCTCGTCGCCGTCCATCAGCATGGGCGACCTGTCCTGGGCGCCAGATCTAGGCTCTAACTCGGGCAGAAAACAGCTGGACTGGCAGTATTTGAGGTAACCTGTGTTTGATTATCAGGATCTTAAGTCTGGAAACAGAAACGATTCGGAGCGTTATGATCCCAGAGTATTATAAACACAGTATGATTGTCACATTACTGCAGAGTGGTTACCAGTGACCAGCAGCCCTGGCTCCTAGCCTAGATCCGGAGAACGCGTGTTGTACAGTAAAGCAAAGATGCCCTGGTGACCGGTGAGCAGACAGTCCCGCACGGCGGGCAGGTTCCCACGGCCCCGGTGTAGCCGACACCTCCCATCGCCCGGGGCTCAGAGACCCGAGACCATCTTCGCGTTCCACAGCTGAGCCTCGCACGTGGAGCCAACCTGGAGGTGCCCAAGGACACACAGCAGGAGGCGGAGAAGGAGAGAAAAGGCGAAAAACACGGACGGACAGACGAGTGCACCGCCTAGCTGCTCTCTTCCCTTTTGCTTGTTTCTTTCTTTTCTTTTGTTTATTTATTTACTTATGGGGACTGGGGGTTAAGCCCAGGACTCTCACTTTGAAGCATGTCTCCAGTCCTTTTGTAGCTTTGAGACAGGGTCTCACCAACTTGCTCAGTTGCCCAGGCTGGGTTAGAACTTGTGGTCCTCCTGCCTCAGCCTCCCAGAGTGCCGGGATCACAAACCTACAGCATCGTACTTGACTTGGGAATCTTCCTGAAAGTAAAGTATGTTCAGACAAGCATGACCAAACCCCACTGTGTGTAAGAGCCGCTGTCCCTCGGCTCCCCGTGCGGTGGGTCAGCAGGGCAGGAGCCGGCATTAGGCCCTGGGAGGAGGTGGCCGGAGACCCCAGGGGCACCTCAGCTCTGCGGCAGTGTGAGCTGTGCCCTGGCAGGACACCAGCCCCAGTTTTCCAAGGGGCCCCATACCTGCTCCTGAGCGCTCGGACCCTCTGCACGGACACATCCACCCTGTGCACCCTGCAGTCCCGTGGGTTCGGAGGGGCTCGTGTGGTTGCCCTTGATTTTTTTTTAATGTTGTAAAGAAAAAGATTGCAAAGGAGGTTTAGTTCATGCATGCGCGTGTGTGGTCCCACGCGGTCTGTGCAGCCCTACCCATCAGATTTCAGACATGCTTCTTTTACCATTGGTTTTTAAATTATGTATATTGTTTTGGGTCTCGGTGCAAACGTAAGCAGGTACTGCAGCAGGAATCGATATATGCCGGAAAGGAGACATCCTGCTTGGCCGGCTCCCACCCGGGCAGAGGCTCCGGCCCTGCGACCCACGCACACACACGCTCGTTCCCTCAGCTGCCCTGCCTCCGCCTTTGCTCTGAATCCACAATTAGGACATAGGCGTTCCGGCCAGGGCCGCCGGGGGAGGAGGACGCAGGAGGGGACAGAGGGGCTGCCACCTGCACCCTGGTGACAGGTTCACTTCGCAGGCTGCAGCCGGAGTGAATGAGCCAGGGCCCTGGGGAAGCTGGGGCCAGGGCGCAGCTGGCCTGGGCCCACGTGCCAGCGGGGAGCCTGGAACCGCCCCTTCCTGGGGGTCTGGCAGCTCCCTCCTCCGTGGAACTCAGTCTGCAAAGACTTTTTCTTTCCTTCCTTTTTCCTTTTTATTGATTTATTCATTTATTTATGGTACAGGGACCGAGCCCATGACATTCACTCTGAGCACTATGCCCAGCCAGTTTGTTGATTTTTGATTTTGAGACAGGTCTCACGAAGTCACTAGGTTGCCCAGGGCGGGCTCCGACTTGTGAGCCTCCTGCCTCTGCCTTCTCCAGAGTTAGTTTTCCATTTCTCTCGCCCTCAGGTTTAAAGATTGGTGCAGCATCTACGCCCCCGACCCACACCCTGTTCTGCTCCCTTGCGCGGGACTCCTCGCGTGGGCTGGGCTGGGTGGGCCCGGTTTGTTCCCTCTGGCTTTGTTAGGGTGCGTCTTAACCATCTTTTTGGGACAAGAAAAAATGTATGTTTTTTAAAAAGTTAGTGTTACAACAAATGACGGACTCCTTCCAGGTTGCCTACGCTAGAATATATTTGTATATTCTGTCTACATTAAGTACCTGCCATAGCTTGTACATATAAGCATACAGTACACAGAGTATGCACACATGTGCTGCCTGGCTCCAGGCTCGTGAGCACGATCGAGGCATGCTAATGGGGTGCACACCTACCCACAGCGGGTGTGTGTCATAGCACACGCAGTAGACACCACGTCATCATGGTCCCCACTACAGGCAGTCCCCAGCCCTGGGCTATTCTGGCGCCACCACTCCACAGGCAACACTCTGTTAAGATGAGGCCATTGTCACGTGCACGCCGGTTTTACTTTCTCGCTTTTTTCTGTTACTTTCTTGTATCCAAAGAAGAGAAGTAGAAGAGTCTGCGGAAGTTGGGGATGCCCACCCGAGACCCAGCACCACCACCCCCAGCCCCGTGAGTGGATCTGCACCCCCCAGGTGGCTTTTGCTGCTGGCTGTGGGGACAGCTCCCAGGCCCAGCTGCAGAGTGTCCTCACATTCCAGAGCCTGGGAGTCTCCAACCCCCACCTGCTGCGGGGAGGTCCTAAAGGCACGAGGATGCGGCAAGGCCACGGTGCCCGGCAGGGGGTTGCTGTCCTCCAGAGGCACAGAGGTGAGATGGCATGAACTGCGAGCCTCCTTTGGCATTGGCTTGGCTTGGTTTTGTGGCACTGGGGACCAAGCCCACGGCCTTCCCGCTGAGCTACATCCCCAGTTCATTTTTTATTTTTGATGTCGACACAAGATCTCTTTAAGTTGCTGAGTTGTACAGGCTGGGCTCAACTTTTTGACCCTCCTGTCTCAGCCTCCCAGAGTGCTGGGATGACTGGCCTGTGCCACAGACCCCTTGGGAATCTCTGTTTGACGTCAAGACCACCGCCTTCTTCTCGCTTGGGCTCGAGTCCTGTGGAGGCCCTGAGCCAACCGGTTCTGTCTGTGACTTGCAAAATGGATTTCACACCCCGACTGTTACGGGGTTCTTCCCCTCCTTAGACATGGGTGCCGGAGGACCAGAGTGGGGACACGGCAGAGCCACACCACTCCCAGTGTATGATGCCGCTCACCAGCAGACAGCCCACTGTCTCATGCACCTCCGTGACAGGAAGCAACGGCCCCGTGCTGCCTTCCCCACTCAGATTCCCAGTAGGTGTGCTCAGACGCATGTAGCGTCTTTACCGAGCCCGGCGACCATGCACTGCATGAACTGCTTGAATGTTTCCATTCTCAAAAATATTTATTATAGTAAAAGATGTTGCCGTGCACCCCCACAAGCTCCGCCCTCTGCGCACACGCTCACCCCATCTTCTTGCCCTGTCTGGGTGAGGATGGGTGACCGTGTTTTCCCAAGCCTGCCTTTCCATCGACGGTCCCAGCAGCAGCATTCACTGCACTTTTGACCCCATCTTGCAAAGACCCTCCAGAAGGAGGCCTTCCAGAACTGCTTCAGAACTGGCCGTATTGATTTTTTAATTTAAACCTGTGTGCTCTGATCCTGCCTCGGCTTTCCACAGCTCAGGGCCCTTCCTGTGTGAGGTCTCTGCTCACATTCCGCGGAGTTCTGGGGTTATTTCCAGGTCAAAATGTTACAAATTCACACTCTAGAGATACTTCTGTACATGACCTTGTGTGAGGCACCTGTTTCTTCACTTTAGGACTTTAGGGCCAAAACGCTATCTTGGTAATGTTCTGTGTTCATTTGAAACACCGTACTCTGATTGGTTGGTAAATGCTCATCAAGTTGGTTGGCCATGTAGTTCAAATCGGTAACTTTAGCAATTTTCTGCCTCTGTTATCTACCAGTGATGGAGAGATTGGTATTTAAGTCTCTGAGTACAGTTGTAATCGTGTGTGTGTGTGTGTGTGCGTGCGTGTGTGTGTGTGTGTGTGTGTGTGTGCACGCATTTGTACTGGAGATCCAGCTTAGGGCCTTCACACCCAGGTATATCCAGGGTCTAAGTTGCTAAGTTACCCAGACAAGCCTCAAACTTACCATTGTCCTGCCTCAGCCTCCCACAGCGCTGTGGCTACAGACTTGTGCCACCAGGCCCAGCCAGCACGGCCTTTTCCGTTCTCTCTCACGTTGCCACCAGCGCTCGCTGCTCGTATGGATGAGCTGCTTGGGTGAGTGACCTTTAGGGTTATGACTTCCTGGTGACACATCAACCCCTTACCTCCTTTCAGTGTCCATTTCTAACCCCTTAAGGCTTTGTTGTTTGGAATGATGGGGCTGCCCATCGACCCTACAGCCACAGTCCCAGGTGCAGGAGCCTAGTCACCGCACCCTCCTGCCCACCGCCTGCAGGGCAGACACCTGCCCAGGTGCACAGTGGGGCCCATCCCTCCGCATTCTGGAGCTGGCAGCACCCATGCACCTTAGTGGTGGGAGCCTGCGGCGTGGGGGTGACTTTCAGAACGATCCCAGGTCCACGCGCTGGGGGGTCCCCAGGCACCTTGGGTATGTCACGTCACACTGTCTAGACTCACTGTAGCGACTCCACTAAGGAATCCAGAAGTGGGAAGTCCAAAGCAGATCCAGGCAGTGTTAAAGTGCCAAGTGGGGACGCCCACTTCGACTAAAGGGGAAGTCCTCTCCTCCAGGGCAGCCTTCCCGGCCTGCCCCTCCAGCTTCTTGGTCATGAAGACCTCCTTGCACCTGGGGCTGCTGGCGCACACTGTGAGCCCCACCCTCTGGGAGGCTGAGGCAGGAGCCACTGTTTCTTGAGTTTCCCCTGCCTGCCGCCACGCGTGTCCCGCGGCCGCCCTGGGGAGGCGTGCCCAAGCTTCGTCTCCAGCTTCCCTCCCTGCTCTCGGCCCCTCCCCCTGTGGCTCTGCAGCCTGTGCCCAGCCGGCCTCCTGCTCTGTGGTCACTCTGGGGGCCCAGGGCTAAGCTGTTCCTCCAGTTACTGTCTGATGTTCCCTGCCCAAATCTCCTCGTGACGGGCTTGTGAGGCCGACGTGCAGCTCGGGCAGTGACACCCTTGGGTGCACAGGCGGCCCAAGCCTTATCTGGTTAACTGGCCGGAGGAGGGATGTTTATCAACCCTCTCAGGAAAACATTCTTTCTGGGAAAAGTGCCCGGGTTCCCCGCAGACTGCCACCAGGAGGACGATGCCCCAAGAGCAAAGTCTCGTCTCTGCCACACCTCAGGGAGGTGCCACTCTCAGGGGCCTCGTGCTCCAGAGTGGCTGTCCCCGGGGCACAGGACCCGCCTCGCCCAGCTCCTCTCCGTGACCTTCCGACTGCTGCAGCGTGAACCCAAGGTGACCTGCCGCATGGTGGGTGGTGCAGGAGGAACCAGTGCAGTGGCTTTGCTTGGAAGTTCCATGTGTGCAGACCTGGCCTCGCATGCCCGCCCCATGATGATACCTGTGCGCAAGGGGGAGGCAACATTGAGCCAGCACTTCCTTTCTAGTCTTTCCTTTTTCTTCCTTTTCCTGGAGAGTGGCCCCAGGCCCTTCACACAGAGCTACATCCTCGGTCCATTTTTAATTTCTGATTTTGAGGCTGTGTCTTGCTAACTCACTATTACCCAAGCTAGACTTGTGCTTGAATTCCTCCTGCCTCAGCCTCCCAGAATGCTGGGATGACAGGTTTATTTTCTTCACCAATTGGGTGGGGGGGAGGGAGAGAGAGAGATGGTTAGTCCAGATTCATTCTGTACAGGTTTTAACCCTGATCCTGTGGCAGGTGCTGGGAGCTGATGGAGAGAAACTACGAACTTGACTCTGGTAGTTCCCACGAGTTAAGATCTTTGTAATTTTTTTTGTGTTATCCAAAGTGAGAAAACAATATTCCACTCACTAACCTTAAAGTGCTGGAAATCTTCCTGGTGTCTGATTTTGAAATAATTTATCTACTGTTTGTGTCACTGTTCTACTTTGCCAGCCACGGGTCCTCTTGGGCATTTACAAGTCAGCCATGTTTTAACAAAGAGACGAATACTCTCCAGCCAAGTGCCACATATGTATAAATAAATATCTGTGCTGTCTTCCCAGCCCTTCAGGAGGCTGAGGCAGGAGGATTCCAAGTTCTAGCCCAGCCTGGGCAACATAGCACCCTAGTGAGACCCTGCCTCAAAATCAGGTAAACAATAAAAAGGGGCTGGAAAAGCACCTCTGAGTGAAGGCTCTGTACTCAGTCCTCACTGCCTCCCTCAAAAAAAAATGGTTTTGAACTCAATTATAATGTTAAAGGCAAATTTTACATAGTTCTTAACTAGTCCAAACAGCTGTGTGTGTGTTACGAGCAAGACGTGCAGTGTGTGGACACGTGTGTGTCTGTGTGCACCCACTTCTCAAAGGAGAGACCAGGGTGCCTCCCACACTCTTCCTGAGGAAAAAAGTATTTTAATGTATTTCTCAAAGTAAAGTATGTGAATTTTGTTGTTGTTGTTGTTCCGTGTGGTTTGCTTTCTAGGCAGTTCTCCACTACATAATTCGCGTTGACTTGTAAGGCCTCCAGACTTACGTAAAAGAAACCACCACCACTGGTTTGCACTCTCTCGCGGAGCCAGATCCCAGATCCCTTTGGGGCCTCCCCGACTGGACCTTTTTTTTTCCACTTGTCCAGCGTACTGATACAAGAGTTAACAAAAGCTGTTTACGCGAAACCTTGAACAGTGTGTAATGTTTTCAGTGTGTTGAATAATTTTTATTATCTTGTCCTTTGAAATATTCAAAAGAAAAGGCCGGGGGAGGCGGGAAGGACAAACCAGCGAGCCCGACGCCTTCCTGGAAGCGGCAGCGACTGTCTGGGCTCCTGGACACCAGCTGGGCCTCCATATCCACAAAGCTGTTGGCAAAAAAAAACAGTTTCTGCCTGAACAAAACAAGAGTTTATGATTCACTCCCAGACTTTGTTCCTCCCGCCCACCTGTGTACCGGGCACGCAGATTCCCCAGAGTTGCACACACAGCACGTCCTCCTTGCCAGGTGGGGTGCGCCCTGGGTCTCTGCAAGACAAGGGGGCCACACCTCAATAAAGAGGAGGGTGACCAGCCCGTGGGCATTTCAGCTGGCTTGGGACCGCATAGGGAGGAGCATGGGGACAGAATGCCCCAGTGACCACGCAGGGGGTCCCTGGGACATCCAGTGGCCTAAGGAGAGACCAGGGAGCCCCTCCGCCTGGACCCCAGACTGCGTGGCCATGTCAACACCTCAGCCTGGCTCCTGCCCTATTTCCCTGCGTCCCTGCCGCCCTGACGGGCCCTCCCTTTCATTTTCTACTGTTACTATTTGGGGTTTGAAGGGGTGTGTGTGTGTAGTACTGCAGTGGAGCTCAGGGCCTTCCCCAACCCGTATTTTCATTTTGATTTTAAGACATGTCCTCACTAAGTCTCTAAGTTGTGAGGCTGGGCCTGAACTTGTGATCCTCCTGCCTCAGCCTCCCACAGTGCTGGGGTGGCAGGTGGGGCCACCAGGCTGGCTCTCACGGCCTTTCCCATGGAAGGGGTTGCGTCAAGCCCGGGTGGACGCTGGAAGCCTCTCTTGTCTCCTGTGGTTCTTTGCGAGTCGCTGACGCTGGTGTGCTCTGCCCTTCCATCGGTGAAGTGGCTGTTCTCTGTGCCTCTCTCATGTGCCGTTTCACTCTAAACAGTCTGTGCCACAGATGTGCACCTATGGGAAAGGAGGGGCGGGCTTGACGTGGGGCCACTGGGAGCTACATGGGCGCGGAGCCACACTTCCCAATCATCCTTGCAGGCCCACGCCCATCCAGAAGGCTCTGATTCCGAAAACCAATTTAAAAGGTCAGTCACCAGCAGTGGCACGAATTCACCTGCAGCTCCCAGCTCTGTCTTTTACCTGACACGCTGCCCAGCGGGCTGGGTGCTGCTTTGCCCTGGGCCTGTGCAGTGGGCCGGGTTTTCTCTGTGTAGATACACTGATCTGGTGTGCTTTGCTGAGTGGGAATTTCTTGGCCATGGGCACAGTCTGCGCGGGGTGGGAGTGGGGATCAGGGTGAGGCTGAGTCTAGGGCTGCAGATTCGGACGTCGGGAGCAGGGCTGGGACACTGAGGCCCCCGGGCAGCTCACCCTGCACTGGTTCCCAGTCTCCAGGCCCCACCCTGGCTGCTGGGGACTTCCTTGTCCAAGTTAGAAGTTCCCTCTTGGCCTTTCCTGGGGTCCTGGGGTCTCTCTCACTGTGGCAGCTCCCTCCTCGCGCTGGGTGTGGTCTACCATTGTGTGTGTTTGTGTGCATGCATGTGTGTGTGCATATGTGTCTGTGTGTCTGTGTGTGCACGTGTGTGTCTGTGTGCTCATGTGCATCTGTGTGCGGCGTGGGGGTGGAGCCCGGGGGGGTTCACATTGAGCGGCATCCCCAGCCCGTTTTTACCTTTGGTTCCAGAGTCTCACTCAGTGGCTAGGTTGCCCAGGTTGAGCCCAAACTTGATCCTCCTGTCTCAGCCTCCCAGAGCAAGGCTGAGGACTACAAGGGCTGTGCCACCAGGCCAATGTGCCACTCCCCTTGATTTAATGACCCTCTGCTGGCACGCTGCTTTGACCCAGGATGCACTGCCTGTGGCCCAGAGCCCTCCCTCTTCTCAGCTCCTGGGCCCTGTCCTGTCCCTGGCGGGCAGCCTGGCAAGGTGACCCTTCTCTAAGAGCAGCTCCCCAAAGGGCAGGCGCAACCTGCCCCAGCCCCGCACGCTCGGTGCCAAGCCCACGGCGTCGCCATTCACTCTGCAAGGCCTTGCCCCTGCGCACATCCTGGAACAATACTCTTAAATAAACAGTCCGGGAGGCCCCGTCCTCCGCCGCTATTTACCCTGCCTCTCCGTGATCTCAATGGGACGGGAAAGGGAGGAGGCTCGGGCTCCGCAAACAAGCCTTCGCCACCGCCTACGCACAAGGGGACGCCGTGAGCGGCGATATTTTCCTTCCAAAGGGAGTTGCGTCACTAAGGTGACACAGTCCATCTGCCTGTGCCCACAGCCAAGAAATTTCCACTCAGCAAAGCACACCAGATCAGCGTATCTACACAGAGAAAACTCGGCCCACTGCACAGACCCATCATCCTGGTACCCAGGAAGGCTGCAGCAGGACGATCACCAGTGATAGCCCAAACTGGGCAACTTAGTGACTTATCCAGACCCTGTCCCAATATCAAAATTAAAATAGTCTAGAGGAATAGCTCAGCAAGCACTAAGTACCTGAGTTCAGTTCCCCAGCACCACATAATCCGGGCGTAGTGGCACACTCGGGAGGCTGAGGCAGGAGGATTGCCATGATCCACAGTGAGTTCAGAACCAGCCTGGGCTGCAGGGCGAGACCCTGTCTCAAAAAAGTAATAAAATAAAATAAAGTAGTCTGGAAATGAGTGAAGGGCGAAGACTCTAAAGTGGATCTGCAGTATCAAAAACAAAACGAAACAAAAAACCGAGAGAGCCCAAACACACGGTCTGGGGTCTGCAGCCTGGGCCACTGGCCCGTCACTCCCCGGCCTAGAGATCTCGGGAAGGCCTTCACCCTCCCTGGGCATCAATCACTCCAACACAGGGGTCCCACAGGCCACACACCTACTGTTATTAATTATTCTGTGTTTAAAATGAGACTTTGTACGCTAAGCCCAAAGGTCTGTCCACAAGGAGCCCAGGGAACAGAACAGGGCAAGATATAAAGAGCGATCCGACACGCTCCTGCCAGGGGCTCCAGCATCCGGGGGAAGGCTTCCCGGCACCTGCATGCCATTATCTTTAAAATCTGATGACATCCAGTCTGTTCTTAAAGGCAAAGACCGCAAGTAGAATCGCAGCCCGCGATCCCGGTGTGTTTGAAACGCGTGCCCACATGTGTCAAGGGGCTCCAGGCCACAGGTGCCGCCTCTTCCTCCCTCAGCCTCGTCAATTACCTGGGAACACGGGATCCGCCCTCTGCACTTGTGGTGTGGCTCCCGTGGCTCCAGAGGAGCTGCCAAAGGAGGGCGGAGGAGGAGAAGGACGTGAACGCTCCCACCCCGCCTGTTTATCCGAGCCAGGGCAGGCTGCCACGATCCTGCCGTGCCGGGGCAGCAGGTGCGTATTTTATGACACTAGGCAAAGGTCACCTGCCCCGCGGAGTGATGGATGGCTCTTACAGCCACTAGGGGAGGCTTGCTGGTAGGGAGGTGAGGTCCGTGCCCTGGGTAGGTGGCATCTGTCTTTCTTTTATTCTTTCCTTCTGTTTGTTTGTTTGTTTTGTTTTGTTTTTCAGTACTGGGAAGTGAACTGAAGCACACCCCCAGCCCATTTTTATTTTCGATTTTGAGACAGGGTCTTGCTAAGCAGCCCAGGCTGGGCTGGAACTTTCAGTCCTCCTGCCTCAGCCCCCAGAGAGCTGGGATGGGAGGCCTGTGTGAGGCCTGTGCCACGGCGTCCAGCACCTGTCTCTCTGCTGTGTCCTTCAGGCTGGCTCTGATGGGACACGCAGGAGAGACTCACACAAGTCCACTGTAACTGGGACAGGGACACAGGGGCTCCCTGCTGGCTTCCCAGCCCTGCCCCCAAGTACCCAGGGACACAGCTGTGTGGGGCTGAACTTCCTTTAAAATAAACACAGCCTGGCAAGCTTTCGTCAGCTCACCCACGGCAGCACAGCTACCCAAAGCCATGTTCCACACGCAGCTGTCCATCTTTGTCCAGTATGTTTCTGGAACCTTCTTCAAAAACACCATGCCAGGGCCAGCGGGTTGCAGTCCTCCAGAATAAATGAAACCCTCCAATGTGTAGGGCAGGTCAGATGCGTGAAGGCAATTAAACCAACTTGGATGCCAACCTTGGACATGTGGTTGGTTTTGCAGCTAAATGCCACCGCTCCATAGCCACGGTAGGAAACATCGGCCACGGAGCCCCGTGGTCCGGCCCAACCGCGGTGACCGTCTTATCAGGGGTGAGTTAATCAGTGTGTTACCAGGTAGAGGAGATTAATTTTAAGCTGATCGTTCTGCCTGACCTGGAAGTGATGTCATAAATGCCAAATGGCCATTGGCCAAAAAAAAAAAAAAAACTGCCTTGAGTGTCAAAGAAAGGGAAAGCGACGGTCTGCCCCCAGTGCTGGTCTTCCAGCGTGGACTCCAGGGTGAGGCCAGCTGTGGTGGGACCGCTCAGCCTTCAGGATCACACAGCCACTTCCTCAGAAAAAAATCCCCTCCCCGTCCACCCGTCCACCCATCCCCTGTCCCTCCCAAGGCTTTTCCCTGTCTGGGGTATCTGCGGAAGGCACATCTACTGGGAACACTCCAGGGCTGCTGAGACCCTCGGGAAGTGCGGTCAGAGCCCACACAGCTTTCTGCAGAAGGCTTGGCTCCCCTCAGGCCCCACTGCAGAGGGCGGACCCTGGAGAGCCACAGCCGAGGCACGCCAAGTACTGAGTGACAAGGTCACCCGAGGCCGGATGTCATGGAGCAACGGCCTGATACGGAGGAGAACTTCGTTGATGAATCATAATGGCAATTAATTCAACTAATGCAAATGGCTTCGCGGTTGAGTGCTCCCGTAAAACATTTGTTTTCAAGCCTGGTCGATGTCTGTTACATTGAGATTTTCCTTTAGATGTCCACGGCCTCAGCCATGTTCCCGTGGCTGGGACCCACAACCCGCACGTGCCCCTTAAGGGAGATGGTTATGGTAGCTCTGCTTCAAAGGTCTGTGCACGCTTGGCTGCCAATGGCGGCGGGCTGGCGAGGACAAAACTGCTCCATCCGTGATGGCCGGGTGAAGCCGGGGTGGGGCGGGGCACGACTCCAGGACCCCTCCTCAGCCCCCGATCACCTCCGGCCCGGCTCTGCCTCCTGACCGCAGAGGAAATCACCAATGGACGAGTCCACTAGTGAGCACAGCGTCCCCATGATCATCACCTTCCAAACACAGCAGACAATGGAGGAACACTTCAAATTTAAACCATACCAAGTACTAATTTAAAAATCCTAGAGGGGCTCTGATATTCATTTTTTTAAAAAGTCAAAGTCAGAGCTTTTGGGGGGTGGAGTTGTTTTGGTTGGGTTTGGTTTGCTTTGATTTGGTTTTGAGACAGGGTCTCACTCTGTAGTACAGGCTGGTCCTGAACTCACTGAGCTAAGAGCAATCCCCTTGTCTCAGCATGCACGGAGCTCTGCAGCTGTAATCGACACCTTGGGAAAGGGTAGCAAAGATTCACACGGCCACAGCACCCCACAGCACCCCACGGGAATGCCAACGTGGCGTCGAGTCCTAAGAGAAAGCTGGACTGGCCCGACAGAGCTGGTGGCGCCTTGCGAGAGGGTAGCTGGGGCCAGGTAGCTGCTGTGTATCGGTGAGGCGAGGACAAAGGCAGGAATCCTGACCTCAACCCCCCTGGTCTCCAAGGAAGGCTCAGAGAAGAGAAAATCTTCAGAAACCATTGAAATGACCAGAAGATAGACTGCACCTAGGCCCTCTGTGTACAAAAGAATTAACTGACACATGTGCAATCCAGAGGGTACCCTCCAAAGCCCCCACGAGAAGGAAGGGCTAAGGTGCCCTTTCCTCTAAAGAACAAGGCTTGAGCTTTCAGAAAAAGCACCTCAGCCTTTCACGGGTGACGCTATAGCCAGGCCTGGTGGTGCAGGCTGAGGCAGGAGGATCTCAAGTTCAAGATCAATCTGGGCAACATAGAGACTTGAGACCCTGTCTCAAAAGCAACACTGAAAAAATGGGCTGGAAATGTAGCTCAGTGGAGAAGGACCCTGGGCTCAGTCCCACTACCGCTAAAATAAATAGAACAGAGAAGGTGTAGATTTCTACAACATTCCAGGTAAGGGCCGGGAAGAGAAGTCCCTTATGAGTGACAGGAGGACACGCTCCTTTGGAAAGGAAGGAGAGCCAAGATTCTCACAACCTGACAGAAACCAACAGCTCTCCCAGAAAGTGACAGCTCTCACAGGAAACGCTGGAATATCGAGGTAAAGACAGTCTTTCCTCAGTCTTGAACAGTTGCCTCTTGCTCACGTTGTCTATATTCCCGGGGACGTGAAATTGCCTGAGAACAGTAGGAGAGATCCCACGGGGCGCATGGATTTTTAACTCAAGGCTTTGTCTTCTCACTTGTGGTTGGTTGTATACATCCAGAAGATGGTCTCTCAGACGAAGGCCTTGAGCTCTGTAAGAGGAATGAGTAAGCCGCACCTTCTCCTCCCAGGCCCGCCCTTCCCTTGGAAGGTAGAAGTGGAAATGCTGAGACAGGAAGTCACTTGTGCTACACGGAGATTCCTCCCTCTGGAAACTGGCTCCCAGGGAAGAAAAATGGTCTGAAGAATTGTTCCCATGCTTTGGCTCATGAGATTTCAGAATGCGCTTCAGCATGTTTCAGAGAGAAGCTCATGGACTTAGGTCACACGAAGACTCATGTGTGTTACTTTATGACAGAAGGCAAATTATATTCCATACCCTTGGAATTTTCAGTGGGAGTCACATCGAGGAGCCCCCCGGCACTAACTTGTTACGTCACATGTCTCATGGAACTCCACATGCCCAATGTCACTCGTGTCCCCTCTCGGCAGCCAGATGGTTGTCATCACCCATGATAGAGCCCTAGGGTGCCTGGGGAACAAGTGGAACCCTCTTTTCCAGTTATTAAACCATCCATAAAGGACCCAGGCATTGGGACTTGAAGGTGCGAGGCTGGCTTGCACATGTCGGCCTGCCTGGGCCTTGGCCTTCCCAGATGTTGCCCCACATGTGACTCCAGTGTGTCCATGAGGTGCTGGGTGCATCTGAGAGGGTGGACTGGGCAAGGCAGGGGCATCCTCAGAGTGGTGGGCCTCGTGCAATCATTCGAAGCCGTGACTGAACAGAAACCTGAACTGAAGGGTGTGGCTCCCACCTGGGGCTGAGCAAGACATCAGCCCCTCCCTCAAGCTCCAGCTGAGGACTGGAAGGTGAGTCCTCCGTGGTCTCAAGCCTGTGACTTTAGCATTGGGACCGACACCCGTGGTTCGCAGTCTACACGCAAGGACAGGAAACAAATAGGGTTCCCCAGATCTCCAGCAAGGCCACTGCTAGATGGGGGACTCCTCGGCTTCCATGTGACACGGCCAATTTCTTGACACATGGGGGTGGGGGGTGGAGTGTGTCCTCTTGGCTCTGTTTCCCGGGCAAACCCTAAGACAGAAAGCTACAGGAGTGTAAGAGAACAGCTTGCGGGATGGTCTGACCCAGCCTCACCTCTGCCTTCCCATCTGTGCAGTGGAAGCCATGAGCTGAGCCAGAGTCACGCCGCTGCCCTGTGAGGTGGCACTCTGTGCCCTGGGCCCCCACTGCGTTCTGTATGAAGAGCACCCAAAAGTGTTCCCCCTACCCCTGCTTCCGCCACCCACGTCCATCCAAGATGTCCTCCTGCTCCCAGTAACCAGAAAGGGAC